>JAYESA010000008.1:96815849-97043349 GCA_036927795.1 Iris macrosiphon
GAAATTAGATTTAAATTAATTAAATTAAATGCGCAAGATATTATGAAATTAATTAGAAGTACATGGGATCAAAATTAGGTGGGACACAAGTATCATGGACATAGAGGATTCAGTGCAGGATATTAACAAAATTTGGGTTGCACAAAATGGTCAAGATTGTGCTTCCAATTTCGATTGGAATGCATAAGGGTACAAGGTCAGAATTTATTTAGAATTAAATAATAATGTCTGCGATGAATGTTGTGCAACTAAAATGTAGCACAAGAAAGCATAATTATAAGTTACACAAAGGTCAGAATGGTAGGCGGGCACGTCTAGGACAAGGTTGTGAAATTTGTAGAAAGGCAATGGCTAGTGAGGTGCTCCAATTATCGAAGCAAAGGTAAGGTGTGCTAAGAGATATAAAATATTGTATAGTTAAATCAAATGCCGTATTCTATTTCTAATTGGGTTCAAATTAGCCCTAATTTTACTATCTAAGCCAACTAGGCCTAATTTTGGGTGAGGGGGTTTACACATGACGAGGCTTGGGCACCCATACTTTGCTAGTTCTCCTCGACTTGAGTGCGGATGAGGGGTTAGTACTATCCTCAGAATGGAGCATTTTTTATATGCTTGTTGGTCGAACTTCATGACCAAGGTTTTCTGTAACGAGCCGACTGACGCAACGTCGAGTTGAGCTATCACCTTCTCGTCAGAGGAGAAAGTCGTCCCCACTAGAGTCACCGTCTTGTTTGCGAAGAAAAGTTTATACAAAACTTTTGTATTATAAACTATTGAAAAGAAAGAAAAGTACAAAATATCCTAAACAAGAATCTAAGTAGAGCCGATTCTAGGAAAGTATAGCTGTAGATATCTGATCTGCGGATGATCACTTTACTCCTTGGACCATATGACGACGAAGAAATATAGGGAATGCTGTGAACAACTTGGAGAGTTGAACAATAAGAAAGCTTTGGCAACAACGGTACGAGAAGCTTCTATTTCTCTCATTCTGTTCTTGAATTTTTAAGACTTAAAAATTCTAGCCCCTTTCTCTATATGTCTATTCTTTTATAATAGTTGTACAAATATTGTATTTATAGAGTTTAAGAGAGGTTATAAGAGTGTGCGCACACTTTGGACAGTCTACACTATTTTATTATTGTGCGCACACTTTTGGTGGCAAACACCCCATGTTCTTAATGAGTGGGTGCACAATTTATTGCCTGTTTGACATGTAACTTCCTATACGAGGAAGGCATAGGTCATGGAAGACAATTATTTGTACACTTTTTACGAGAAGCATGACTTGTAAGACACACACACTCATAAATTCTTACTGTCAGTTATGATAGTATGCGCACTATAGAAGTGGTCTAGAGACTGGCGCACTTTTGGAAAGATTGACTATACATGCGCTCTTTTGAAGAAGTAGCCGTGATGGCGCACTTTGATAAAATTAGCCGCGGTGGCGCATATTTTTTAAGAGTTGGCACAGTGGCGCACTTTTGAAGAAATTGGCTCAACGACACACTTTTGAAGAAGTTGGCTCAACGGTGCACTTTTGAAGAAGTTGGCTCAACGACGCACTTTTGAAGAAGTTGGCTCAATGGCACACTTTTGAAGAAATTGGCTCAGCTGTGCACTTTTAAAGAAACTGGCATAATGGTGCACTTTTGAAGAAGTTGGCACAATGACTAGGTCGCTAAACGACAACCTGGGTCTGCGTGTCGCAGCCCAGCTGTAATGATGACTTTTGACTCTTCGATTTCTGCATCTGTCAGCTGTCAGTCTGCTATTTTAAATGCTGAGAGAGGTAAGATCGTTTGTGCACCAACTTTTATAACACTAAGAAAGCGTGCAAAAATAAGGAAGTACGATATTTTCTGAAGTTTTAAGAAGGTGCACCAAAGTATTGAGCACTAAGAAAGTGCGCATCTTTCTTCTGAAATAAGTGGAGAGTGCGTCATTTTCCACTGTTGGATTTATTTGTAGAAAATTATGCCATCTTCATGAGGTACACTTTTTATTCTTCTATACGAACATGGGCTAACCGAGCTAATAAATTATTATACACGCACTTCACGAATTATATCAGTTTTTCATAGGGCCACTGTTCGCTAGATCACGATATTTTTGGTTCCAGTGCTTCTATAGGGAGACAATGGCTCGACATATTTATAATAGATCAGATACTGTACTCCACTAAGGCGGATGATATACAGTATCTGTGGTTGTCAGCCCAATGCATAAGGATGAATCTCTGGTGGGAAGGTTCGTTGACATAATCTCGGGATACCGTTCCCTCCCCATGATCTACATATTTGTTTTGCCTAATCAACCATATATTGTTTAAATTATGGCGTGGCCACATAAATATTTCCCTTAAGATACCGTACAAAGTATGGGCACGCTGAATACGAATCCATATCAGGATCAGAAATTTAATCTGTATTCACCCGAGCGTGTGCAATATTTAGAAATTAATATCCTAGCTACGCTTTGGTACTTGACTCACATATCATGCCCGTGCTGAGAAAAATATATATAGTATCATGTGTTCACGAATTATATAAGGCATTCTCGATGCATAACCTAAACATGAAATTACTTAACAAGTAACACGTTATGTCGTACCTCAGTGCACATTAAGATCATATATACTTAGCATACAATAATTGTATCTGCACAGATACAGAAAATTGAGTCGAGGTTACCAAACTTATCAGTTGGTCACATGAATTATTATCACTTGTAAAGGTAGCTTATGTCTTGCACATGGTTGGTGGGTCACTTATCACATAGTCTAGTTCCTTATAGAATCTTAGTTCACATGATTGTGTCAGGCGCATAGTCAGTTCTTGCACATAGTTATGTCTAGTACCAGGTTTTTGGTCACTAAGTCCATTGACACTTAGAAGCTTAACACTTACATGCATTAAAATCACGCATATATAATATAAAACTTAAAGAAAGTCATGCACCAAGAAAGTAATATAGCCACTTGGTGCATGGACTAGTTTTGCATATAGTCAGGTCCGACACATAAAATCATGAAATCCAATGAAAAGCTTCCAAGAACAAACAAAACAGTAAAACAGGTGCATGGGGTCACTAGGTGTCATGACCCGCACCCGAAATTTGGGCATGAGTCATAGGCACGCCAAGCCTACGCCGCAGTGTCGGCGGTAGAGCGTTGTACAATAAGCCACAAGTATATGTTATAACTCATACATAACAAATATATCTCCATAATCACAGGCACTAAGATAAATGAAGGCACAAGAGATAATAAAATAATAGTCTCAAAATTATGGGTCAAAATAGTCTCCCAAATAATACTAAAAATCCTAAATAATATCCAAAATAAACTAGAAATCTCGGAGAACAATCCGGTCCAAAACAACTAATTAAAACAAACTACTCTACTGAACTACTCCATCGTAGTCAGTGTCTGTGCTGCTAACTCTTCCTGATCCTCCCGAAGGGCAAGATCAGGCTCAGATATGTCACCAACATATGGTCCATAATGAGTAGAAATCTTATCCTCACCGTAGTCACCTAAAATTGTTACCTAGTCAGGTCAGGATGGAACGAGTATAATCTATTGCATGTAGTTCCATATATATGATAGCGACTATAAAATCAATAAAAAGTCACAGAATACATGATAAAATGAGTAAACTAAAAATATGTCATAGAAATAAAGTGGAACAGGTAAGATAAGCAATATAATACACGACAATAAGTAAAGTATGAAAAAAGAAACCTAACCAACTAAGTATATTAAAGCACGCCTTTAGATTTATGATCAGCTGGGGTAACTACACCACACGGTCTACTCTAGGATTTGGCTCAACCATACATGAAGTGTACAATTGGCTATTCTCACGGTCTACAAGCAATATAAAATATAAAATAATGAGCAAATATACTAATTCCTCATCCTCAAATCAGGAAATAGCAGCACGGTCTACTGATCTGATCATATATCTACTTGGTACCTCCCCACCCTAACTACTATACATGAATCCCAAGAACACAAGGTCATAAGCATAAGGAATATAAGTATGGAAATCACAACTACTTGGCAATATAAAAAATAGTATATGTCATGAAGTTTGGATTCACATAATGCTAACCGTTTAACAAATGTGTCAAGGATCAAGTATACCATAACTAATCATGCAAAAATAGTAACTAACAATATTAGAAACAAACAAGGACTGTATTCGCCTGTGGTCCTCAGCTAATGTATGAAACAGAGCCCAAATCAAGTCCACTTAACCTATGTATTATGAATTACCATGTCGATAGATATTTTATTTTTAATTCTGAGATAATTACTCTAAAATCCTATTTTAATCCTATTATTCTTATTTTTAGGTTAAATCCTAAATTTTTGTCCAAAGAAACATAATTTACCAACTTAAGACTCATGGCACACAAATCGAGACATTCTGTTGACCAAAAAATCAACAGACATAGAATCCCGATTTATGTGTTAATTTCTGTAGATTGTAGCTCTATATGAATGCTAGAATTGTCAGTTTTGCAAAACCATAAGTCGATAAAAAGTTATGGCCAATATGGCGCACCGATGACAGTTTTATCAGTTCTCTGGTTTTATCTCAGTTGTACGAATTTTTTAGAATATTAAACTAGCATATTTAATTCTAAAAAAATATTTATTAAATTTTGTCATGTCATATTTCTGAAACTTCAAACGTCTTGTGATTCCTAGTTCAGGATCTCCCTGAATCTCTAAAACACCCGACGTATCAGATTTTGGAGGCCTGTCACTGCACAAATTTTCCATAAGAATGGGTTCATAATTAATGAAAATAAATTAGATATTATAAAATCTAACCTCAAGACGGTTTCAACGCAAAAAATAAGGATGTGTTTGGTGTTCGGAGTTAAGAATAATGGCCTTGCGAAGTCGTACGAACCCTAGATGACAACCTCCTCCCTCTCTCGCTCTCTCTATTTCTCTCCTTAATTCATCATATTAAAATAAACCCTATATATATATATATATATATATATATATATATATATATATATATATATATATATATATATATATATATATATATATATATATATATATATATATATCGAAATGCTCAAGAACCACCCGGGTGGTTTCATAATATGGAACCACCCTATATTTTATGAATTGGATTTGAATCTCCTTACGTGGCAGCTGACATTTTTGTTAATGTGGCAGCTGACATGGAAAATTTTAAAATTAAAAACTAAAACTAAAACTAAAATTAAATATCAAAATAAAATAAATTTAAATATTTAAATTAATATTAAAATAAATATTAAGATTAATATTAACATTAACATTAATATTAATATTAATATTAATATTAATATTAATATTAATATTAATATTAATATTAATATTAATATTAATATTAATATTAATATTAATATTAACATTAAGATTAACATTAATATTAACAATAATATTTTTGGGTAATTAATTTTGGGTTTTAAATTTGCTATGTCATCTGCCAAGTTAGGTGCCACATAATATTATTTAACATGCTATCTTTTATTACATTTTAATCTTAACTACTCAATCTCAATCCAACCTATATAACATAGGGTGGTTCTATAATATAAAACCACCCGGGTGGTTTTATATCATTTCTCTCTCTCTCTCTCTCTCTCTCTCTATATATATATATATATATATATATATATATATATATATATATATATATATATATATATATATACAGACCGAGCTGCGACTGCTGTGGGAAACAAATGCCATCCATCTGTGCGCTCCTGCCCAGATTGAACGAACGAGGCACGCGCGGCCTGGCGGATAGGCTCGGCTCAAATAGGAGTCAAACTTTTAGCTCGGCTCGAATAGGCTCGTAGACCCATCGCACCCGCGCGGCGCATGACGCTGATGTTTGTGGTATTAAACGAAAGAATAGAAATGTATTCAATATGGGGTTTACACAGAACCCGCCTTCTTTTGTTTACAAACAAACTTGTACAATTTGATCCTATACGAGGATATAGGAGTACAATTTATTTAATCTGGGTAGATATTGCTATAGGTGTCTGATCTGCAGTCGATCACTTTAGCCCTTGGACCACACGATGTTGAAGAAGTGCCGTAGAAGACAGGAAGCAGCTTCGAAGGTTGCAGAAGAGGGTGGATGCACGATGCCAAAGTCGTCGATCCCTACTCTTTGCCTGAGCTCCGGGTGCTCTCTCTCTCTCTCTGGTTCGATCTTTCGATTTTTGTCGACCTGGTTCGATCTTCAAGTTTAAAGTTTTTTCCTCCTCTGATCTGATATTGGTTTTCTTGACCAATTTTCTGAACTTGTTCCTCATTGATAGAGGTCTCTATTTATAGAGTTTTGATGACAGTGACCACTCCGTCGGTGTAACAACTGAGGAGTGGAAAGTACAACACCCTTTTACACAATGGTTAAAGTAACCAATGCCTACGTATAGATGATCTTTTGAATGAGCGTGTGACGCGGGTCCAACTAAGGGGACACAACGCGTACAATTGCTACTAAGATCACGGCGTAAAAGCCATGTAGGTAGGTATCCATTGTGTAGAAGAGGTTGGCATAGAAGCCAAATGTCTGTCACCATGGCATAGAAACCAAATAGTTATCAAACCGGCATAGAAGCCGAACAGGCGTAGAAGCCGAGTGGTCGTAGAGGCCGAACAGACGTAGAAGCCGAGGGGGGCACAGAGGCCGAACAGGCGTAGAAGCCGAAGGGGCGCAGAGGCCGAACAGGTATAGAAGCCGAAGGGGCACAGGGGCCGAGCAGGCATAGAAGCTGAAGGGGCACAGGGGCCGAGCAGGCGTAGAAGCCGAAGGGACGCAGACGCTAGGTGGGCGTAGAAGCCGCTGCGTGCCGTGCCACAGTGCTGATATGGACGTCTTAGCCAGAACTACGGCTTTTGAAGATATAATCAAATCTCTTGCATTAAATGCCGAGATTTGCCACCATCCTACTCATTAAATATGGAGGCGTATTCTTTGACGGTCTGCAACCCTTTCTGCGTATCAGTCGCAGAGACGTGCCTTGAGAAACTGTCACCGCTCTGTGCATTAGACGAAAAGACATACCTCGAACCCCATACGGAGTGCAGCTTTGGGCGTAGCAGGCGGTTTGTCTACTGCAGAACGTAAACAGCTCGTATTTTGCCTGTGTAAAACAAGGCAGCATATCCCTCCGTGCTTAAAAAAGCAGTTTACGCGAAGGGGATGGCGGTATTTGACAGCCTGGGTGGCAGTGCTATGCCATCATTATAGCCGTCGCTTGGGTAGTCGAGCCGTATCCCTTTGTCAGAAGTCCAGACGTCAGGTTCATCGCAGGCTTTGACAAGTTCATTTGCAGGATCTAACAGGTTCACTTCGGAGAATACGAAGCGTCTCTTGTACACCTCCATGCTGCGTATAAAAAGGGGATAAGTTTAACGCCCTGGAGGCGATGAAGTACCCTGTTTACGCTGAAGCGGCTTGGACGTACTGCCTTACGCGGATGGTCCTTTGAGCTTTTTTATGTTTCACGCTCTATTCTAGCGGAAAGAGCTCTGTTGCACGCTTGATGGCTCTGAGGGCCTCTGCTTACGCTGCTCTGCACCGATATGTCGCGTATAGTCATCCGGCGTATTTTTTATGCTTCTACAAGACCCCCTTCAAAGCTTTCAAATTCCTCGGAAGTTGGAACGCTTTGAATGAAGCATGAACCGCACCTCGTGACTCAAAACGTTTATGAATGGAGCATTGAAACGGTCGATGCCGACTTTATGGCAGATTTATTGGGGACCGGTGTGACCCCTTTCGCCTATAAAAAGGCTGGGGGAGTTAGCCTGTTCTCCCCACATTTTCATCACCACGCAGAGATGATCGCCGGAGTTTGCCGGGTCGATTTGAGAAAGAAGGAGATCATATTCTTTCAGCGTGTAAGGAGCCAAAAAAGATGGCGTCTTGGAGCAAGTGTCCACTGCAACGATGGATCATGGAAGGATATCTTAGCCTCCCTTGCTCGGGATAATCAACAACTTTATATGGTGGTTCTTCGGGAGAGGCAAAGAATCGTATTTCACCATACTGCTTGTAAGCTGTATCTCTTCTCCTGAGACCCCCTCGGACGAGATTAGACAAACCGTACTGCTTGTTTCATATGTAACCATGAAACAAGTGAAGAAAAGCCCCTTGTAGACAGGATTTCCCTCATATGTAAACATGATTTTGATTTTAATAAAATCGTCTTTCTTTTCCATATGATCGTCTTGCCATACATTGCTGTTGAAGTCTGAATATGTGTAGCTTCAACACGTCTGAATCTGTACGCCGACTCTGTAGAAAGAGTGCTAGGTCCTGTCCTTTATGCGTAGCGAATAGTCCATAGCACGCTGTAGAGCATTTTGAACATATTAGGAACTGTTGCTAGGACTGAGGAACCGCGTAGAGCTCTGAACTTCTGATGAACATAATCTTTGTTCAGACTTCGTCTTCAAGAGTGACTTCTCGAAAATCCCTTGGAACAGGGTCGAGGAATGGCTGTCAAAACTGAGTTTGCCATCTTGATAGACGAGATATTCAGACTGGAGTCTGGATGGACCTCCAATTGACCCGAGAAGAGTAATTTCTTAATGTTTGAACTCTTGTATGCTTCGGGTACTTGGGATATGTTGAGGCCAAGAAGGAGTATCTTCTGTATGAACTCCTGTAATTGACCATCTTAAGTTCGGATATGCGGGAAGTCAGATATCCGTAGCGTAGATGGGCTGAAAATCTTGAGTTCGTAGGCCTATTGAGCGTAGAAAGCCACCGAGCGTGAGATCATCGATTTGGAGCTGCTAAGCGTGAAGTCGTAGGTTTGTAGCCTCTCGAGCGTAAAAGCTACCGAGCACAAAGGCATCCGGGCATAAAACCATAGACTGATAGCTTGCGAGCATAGAACCGTAGATCTATTGCTGTCGAGCGTAGAAATCTCCTTAGCGTAGAACTGTAGATTTGTAGCCTGTGAATGAAAGAAATCTTTCGAGCGTAGAGGTTGCGGATCTGTTGCCTCCGAGCGTAAACTAAGCGCCACCGAGCGTGAGATCATCAATTTGGTACCTGCTGAGCGTAAAAAATCATAGGTTTGTGGCCTCTTGAGAATAAAAGCTACCGAGCACAAAGGCATCCGGGCGTAAAACCATAGACTTGTAGCTTGCGAGCGTAAAATTGTAGATCTGTTGCTGTCGAGCATAGAAAAGCCCCTTAGCATAGGAACCGCTGACCTGCTTTTGCGCGAAAAACTCTTCGAATCTGCTGACTGTCCGTCTTTCGAGAGTAGCGGGCTGACGTAGTACCCAATCATAACCAAATATTTAATTTGTGAGATTCGGTTAGGGTTTCGAGGAGCCGCCTGAGGATTCGAGGAGTTGACCCAAACTCTATATATATCCCAAGCTTCTGGAGAGAGAAACTTTTTATCCGTCTTCTGCGAGAGAGAGCTTTGACTGTTTAAGTTTTTCCCCTCGTTCTTTCTCCGATCACTCCAAGCTTCCAGAAATGGCGCCGAAACAAACCCTCTCCACCAAGGGAAAGAGCATAGGCTCTTCTTCTCGTGCTTCTACCCCGACGAGGGAGTCTTCGGTTGGGCGAGGCGAACTTCCCTCTGAGCGAAGCATTCTGCCGAAGAGTAGCGCACCCGGCCTTAGAGGTATAGCCATTTGGGAATGACAAAGAACCATGAAAAATCCTTCGTACACGTTGAATGTGACCGCGCTAGGTCATCTTCTGTGCTGATAGCCTCTTTGAGGAAGATGACGCACGGAGACGTTTTTATCTTTTACGCCCACATTCCTAATGTGTCAGCGTAAAAACTCCATGTTTTCGTAGTTATGAGCGTAAAAGCTCTGGCTGCCGAAGACTTTGGTGTATACTATAAAATTTTAGTTTTACGCTTTGGATGTGACCTCCAGCGTAATAACTAGAATTTTGGCAGTTTGGCGTAAAGCACGGACGGTATACCGCCAATTACGCTTTCGGGATATGACTCCTGGCGTAGGATGACCAAATTTTGTACAGTCTTGGCATAAAGCACCGACTGTCGCCTCTTGGTCTTTATGTTGCAAGGTTCGTAATGACGTGTTTTCCTTATACTTTTTGCAGTCGACTTACAGGAGTCTCCGCTGGCCAAGGTGATGGGATCCGTTGTTGGGATGCTGCACTCGAACTACTTGGAGGATCTGTCGCATGTGACATTTTTTATCTCCGGACCCCAGTATCCCGAAGGGAGGGGGATCTTGATATCGGCTCAGGGCGAGCGAATGCTGCTGAGCATGATCAACGGGGAGCCCCTAACGTACGTAGATGGGGAGCAGTACATCAAGCCGGCCTTCCTCTTTGGGGACATGATAGACAAGCAGTCCCAGACGAAGCCCAAGAGAGAACCCTGGGTTTTCCCTGCCGAGAGCGTGGTCTTGTATCTGCCCACGATGCCGAGAGATTATCCCATCTTGGCTTTCTTCCATGCCACACATCGCAGGAGGATGTCGTGGACGCTGACTCCTGATCTTCACGGGAAGCCGGGAAAGATCTTTCATCTGAAAGGAGCCGACCGGGGATCGTTTGTCAGCCGCCCCACTAGCATCGTGACGTTGTTCAGGGGACTGTGCCCGGGCAGCATCCCGAGTGAAGACAGTTCAATGATCTAGTCGGTGCAATTACCGATTTTCTGTAATGACTTCATGGTGCGAGGGGGGTATACCCCAAGGAGAATCCTCGGTGCAATGGGTGGATTACCCCAACAAATCTTCGATGGTCCTGCCTAGTTGACTGGGCTTTGAAGCATTTTCGGAGAGAGCTGGAAATTACCGGACTGTATGCCGCCGTGAGCGTGATGAGTGTTGGGTTGCCTCCCAACCCTAACCTCTTTCTGGCGCTGATGGAGCGATACATTTCGCTCACCGGGACCTTTGCCACTCCACTGGGGGAGTTAGGGTTGGCCCTCCACGAAATGGCAGCGATCTCGAGACTGCCGATGGGGGATACCCCGTATGAAGAGTATGTTCCTACCAACCGAGAGTTGGAGGACTCGGACCCTCGGGTTGTGGAGGTGTACCAGGAGCTGATGTGCCACTACCTCGCGTGCACTGCTTTTTATAATGAGCCTTCTGATTTGGCTCATACCACTAAGTGGATGTCCTACCTCTTCTTCCACCGGGCCAGAGCCGTCAAGTCGGTGAAGGTTTCGGGGGACAAGCATGAGCCCGTGAACTGCTTGGGCGTGCTCATTGTCGAGGTCGTTGAGGATCTTATGGAGGAGGCTAAAGCTCCAGATCAATTCCTCACTGACGGGGTAAGAAAGTACCCTGAAGGCACTAAGGCCTATAGCTACCTGAGGCGCTGCCGCAGGCCTTTGTCTGAGAAAGCCAAGCTGGCTGGATTTCTCTCCCTATGGCTGCGTTGAGTAGTGGTGCCCCGGGTGGAACTACCATACCTGTATTTGATAGGATGGTTAATTCTCCACAACCCCCGGGTGATGTCTCCCGGTCCTGGTAGCAGTGCGGGGGGTAGTTTCTTGCTGAACTATAAGGGCTCCCTCTAGAACGTGAACACAGTCGTGGACTATCGGCTGACGCTGGGCCTTGGTCATTGTTGGAAGCTCTTCTGCACTGTCCCTTCTGTACATCGTAATCAGTCGGGGATCAGGCTCGAGGATTTAGGCGGAGAAAAGACCAATCTTTCTCCGGAGGCCTTTAATTGGTTGGTCTGCATCAGACCCTCCCACTTGCTGTACAGAAGCGAAGATCATTGCTTCTTTGAGCCTTACTTGCCCAGTCGGTTCGCCAGGCAGTTTGGGTACGATCAGCTGCACGTGGGCAATGCCATTACCAGCTTCAGGTCCAGGGGCAGACTCATTGATGGAGCTAGGGGATGGCGGTACTTCATCATGGGCTGCACGGGAGCAATCTTCATTGTGTCGGTCGCCACCCTTTCCACGGAGCTGCGCATCCTCCATTCGTATGCTCAGTTCTACGTGGCGATCAACACCCTCCATCGCAATTTTGACATGCGTGGAAGCTTCAGGGTGCCTTCTTCCAAGCCTGGGGGAAGAATCGAAGTCCCCTCGGTTTTATCTGATGAGGGTGAGTCCGTCACTCCGGATGAGCCTCTGGTGTCGGTGCCGAGGTGTGAAGTGCCTCCGCCTGCGGGGGCTTTGGCGATCTCAGGGAAGCGAAGGGCTTCTGTCTCGAAGCAGACTTCCCCTCGCAAGAGGAAGAAGAAGACGGCTGGCCGCCCTCTTCGGATTCCTGGCATAGAGTCTCCTAGAGAGAAACTTGCTGCCTCTCCTGTTGGGGATGCCTCTTTGATTGGAGACTCCCGGCCTCTCAGAGAGGGACACTCAGTTTCGACTGGCGGTGTCGGAGAACTCCTGCTTGAGGCTGCCGTTGCTGCCACTGCTGCCACTGCCTCTGGTAGTGGAATGAAATTGCCCGCGTGGCCGAGACAAATGGGAGAATCTTCCTCTAGGCCAGCAACGGAGGAAACTCCTGCTACGCCCGTGAGCATGATTGGCGAGGTTCCAGCTGACGAACCTCAAACACGTCTCGGTGGAGGCTTGGTGGAGCTCCTGGCGATGTCGGTTGGCCCACCTCCTTCTCCAGGTATGACAGTTCATATTGCGTCATTAAGGCGTGATATAGCTACATCGACTGCAGATGCGGCATATATACCGTTGGCTACGGGTAAAGGTCATCTTTATGTCTCCTCTTAGAAGGATTACTATCATATTGATATCAACTTTCTTGTCCTCTTTTCAGGGGATAGCGCCCACGGGGAGTATAGCGTTGAAGCGCATTCTGGCTCCGCTCGGGCTCCTAACGATGATACGGAGGCGTTCGACTTCGATGAGGAAGTGGCTTTGGGGGCCAGTACGCCCGGAGTAGTTTCGTCACCTCAAGAGGAGGACGAACCCGTCATCGTGACCTTGCCTCTTGTGAGTATGGCGATGACTTCGACCGTCGTTGCCGCACCTTCTTCGGTCGTACCCCCTGTCGAGGCGGCGGCTGTGGTCACCTCGTCTGCAATCGTCCTTGGAGGGGAACTCGCCAATATCGCGGCCACTCCTGGCGTCCAACCGGATCTGGTTGTGCTGACTGAGTTATATACCAGCACCTTCTACGCCAATTTGAACACACTGATAACAATGGTGTTGGCGAAGAATCTGGATTTTGAGAGCCTGAAGAAGGCTTCCCAATTTTCGATTGGGGCGATCAGAGCGTTTGGCAATTTCGGGGTAGCTGACGCCCTAGAGGCGATGGTTAATGGGTTGGAGCAACCCATTAACGAATACTTGCAGCTGACTCGGGGCAGTTTTGAAGCCGAAGTCCAGGCCAGATACAACTCCATGACTGCGCGGCTTACCAAACAGCTGGAGGGCTTGGATAGTTCCATCAAGGCACATAAGCTGGAGATGGATAAAAGAAAAGCCGTCATGGAGGAGGCTCTTGCTGTTGAGACGCAGTGTGGCGTGCTTTCGTAGGCACCCAAAAATAAAACCTTTACTCTTGAAATAATATGTAGTAGTGAGAGTAAGGATCGTTCCCACGGAGAGTAATTAGTTTGATCTTTATGCTATGTGAAATAAGATGGGGGGAGAGTTTTGGATCAAAGCAAATTAAAAAGAGCTAAAAAGTATTAGAATAATCAAAAGAAAAAATAAATGTTGGTCTCAGTCAACATCCACCATTGGAATCTTAAAACTGATCATCGATGCAAGTATATATTAATTCATACTTTGAATATTCATCGTTGGAATTATTTTCCTATCTCCTTCCGCCACAATTAATTAAAAACAAGCGATCTAATTAACCTTAACTACTAAATAACCCCAGACAAGCGCTAAAGGTTTAATCTAGTAGCGTATTAAACTCGATGGGATCGATGAAGCAAAACAACACAAGCACACGCGGTTGTATTTAATTTTGTCAAAAGTTTTTCTCCTAAGATCTAATAAAACAAAGCAGTTCATTAAATCTTGGTTGCTTCACAAATTAGAGGGATCGAACAATTACGGATTCGATATCTAATTTAGCATTAGATTGTCATGAATAATAAACTAGTATGCATCCTAGTCATTAAACAAGATAATCATAAAAATATGCATAAGAAAATATTCGATACTTAAAGCACAAATCAAAAATATAAACACAAATTAGATCTCACAAGTTTTTATTCATTCCGAGGCTTCTGTTTCCTTCGACCAACAAGACTTTTAGCTCCGCATGTTCAAGAAAATTTCAAAAGAATATTGGAGAAGAGGAAGAAGAGTTGTGTGTTCTCCTTTTTTCTCTTGATCTCTACCCCTTTTATATACTCTAAATAAGTGTTTGAAGATCACAATATCTTCCCAAAAATCCTCTAAGAGTTACAACAACCCAACAATAAAATAAAATCTTTGAATAAGTTGGGAAATGGTTATATCAACTCCACTTTTTGTGCACAGCATAGTTGTCTCAACTTCAAGCGTGATTTGGTCCATGATGTAGCCAGAATTTCAGGAAAATCAAAACAGCAAAATTGTGTCTCTATCATTTAGCTTTCCGAATCAATTTGGATCAGCTCAATTGGACTTCGGATGAGCAAGTTATGACCATTTTTCTACAAGGTGTCAGAACTGTCCAGAATTGATAAGTAGCTCCATTTTGCTTTTAGTGACTTTAATTGTATCCTAGATCAAAATATAAAAATAATGAGTATCTTTAGACATTAAATGAGCATAAAGGAGTATACATTAAGGAATAAAAATATGATATTTTATGTTCTCATCAAATACCCCCACACTTAACCTTTGCTCGTCCTCGGGCAAAACTCTAATTTATTTTTCCAAAAAGAAATCAAGGTTGCAATGTCATAAATAAATAATAATCAAGTTCTTCAAAACTCATAACATATCATGAACATATATTCTTAAACAACTTCTAATTACTTAGTAGGTATTTTTACTTGAAAAATGGAGTAAACTAAATAGGTAGACCCTCACGGGAATAAACACTAAACTCTCATGTGTTTGAAGGTATATATTTCTCTCGAATTCATTCCAAAAGAAATGCTCTACCATAAGCTTGTATATTTTCTCATTCTCCACCACTGGGATCACATGCATAACATAAAACATAAGGACTTTTCATGGGTTGTAACATGGCTTAGGATTAAGGTGGGATAAATTTAGGAATGTAGCTCAAAAGCCATCAAAACTAGTGGAGCAAAATTGAATTAACTCAAGATCAATATAAAACATGTAAAATCAATCACTCCATTTAACTTCTTCTTCAATTTGACTTTTAAAGCATTTAAACAATGTAAAACAACTTCCACCATTTTTTTTTCTTTTTTTTTTCTTTTTTTTTTCTTTTTTTTTATAACAATAATGGAACTTAGAAATTTTGAGGATGAAAATATGTTCCATTTTGTGGGTTGTAACCAAACCACAAATTTAGACACCCCCACTCTTATTTTTTTGTACACCCATACATATCATAATGATCAACAATGCTCCACTAGCTTTGTGACTTGGGTAAAGGTATAAATATTATTGGTTGAAAGCTTATAATGTGGGTATACCAAGAAAAAGGCAATAAAGCTCAAAGGGGTTCAACAAAAAGAAAATTAATTACAAGGTGGGCTATTTGGCTTATGTAACGCATAACAAAGATGGCCTTAATCATGTTCATGCATGCATGTATCAATGTGACCTCGAAGAGAATCAAAGCAAATTCTAGAGAAATAAATCAGTGGAAGAATATCTCTCATGAAAGAATAATGAGACTGATGTGTCAGTCTAAAGGCTCAAATCCTTACTGCTTTTGTCTACCAATTTAGATACTACCATTTTCAATAAAAAATAACTAGACTAATTAATTCTAAGTTGAAAAAAAAAATTATTTATTCAATCATGTTATGAAATTTTCAAATCTAGTTGAATCTTACTCATGACATACACAACCAAAAAAAAACCAAAAACCAAAATTCTTTTATTAAAAAAAATATTATTATTATTATTATTATTATTTAAAAAATAGCGAACTAAAAATGCTTAAAATAAAGTAAATGCCCTCCCCCACACTTAAAACTGACATTGTCCCCAATGTAAGGTTAAATGCAAAGAAAAGGCAAAATAACCAAAACTAAAATACGAGAATAAAAATAAACTTTCCTTGGGTTGCCTCCCAAGCAGCGCCTTTGTTTAATATTGTCGTTGGCTCGACTCTATGCACACTTGATGTAACTAGGCAGAAATTTTAAGTCTAGAATAGATGCCTGCAAAATATAGAATAAAGACCTCTTGTTATAAATTGGTAACAAAATATATGGAACGTTACCTGACTGTTGTCTTTTTGGAAGCTCGTTCAACACTGCAACAGTTTTATATAAGTTAGTACTCAAAGGTAACTCATATTCTTTGTCAAAATTCTCACTAATGGCAATTTTTACTCCATCTTTTCTATCAAGTTTAAAATCTTCTTTTGCATTAGGTACTACATCGTCATTAGGAATGTTCGTGTCTGCAACGATATTTTTCTCTTCTTCTTCTTTTGACGATGCACGTGCTTCTTTTTCTGGAATTTTAACTTCTTTACAACTTCTCAAAATGATTGAACTTACAGTTTCTTTTGGATTTACTACCGTTTCAGATGGTAAGTTCTCCAAGCTTTGTGCCTCTAGCTTATTAATTGTAGTTGTCATTTGACTCATTTGATTGTTCAAACTTTCGATACTAGCCCTCGTCTTCTGTTGAAATTGTAAGTTATTAATGGCAATAGACTTAATAATATCTTCTAAAGACATACCAGAATCAGAAGTTTGGCTCGGTTGTAGGTATTGCTGCTTGTATTGCTGGTAACTTGGGCAATTTTGAGTTGCGGGCTGATTTAATTGTGGACTCTCATAGGTAAAATTGGAATGATCTCTCCATCCTAGGTTGTACGTGTCTGAATAGGGATCATACTTCATTTGTGGTAGTCCAGGAAAACCACATGCCGCATTTACTTGTTCATTGGGCTCCTCTTGAAGAGTTGGACACATATCGGTTGGATGCCCTGCTACTAGACAAATCCCACAAGCCTTTGTTGTTTTCATGTTACCTACAATCATCTGACGAACAAGAGAAGTTAAACTAGATATTTGTTTTTCTAGGAAAGAAATATTTACCTCATCAGCATGCCTAGATGGATGATCTAGCCAAGTGCCAAATAGTTGAGAATTGGCCGCCATTTCCTGTTATCGAACTTTTTTTTGGCTAATAAACAAAAATAATTTAATTATAAAAAAAAATCACAAAAGGCATAAAAATTAACTAAAATTACTCCCCGGCAACGGCGCCAAAATTTGGTGTGCTTTCGTAGGCACCCAAAAATAAAACCTTTACTCTTGAAATAATATGTAGTAGTGAGAGTAAGGATCGTTCCCACGGAGAGTAATTAGTTTAATCTTTATGCTATGTGAAATAAGATGGGGGGAGAGTTTTGGATCAAAGCAAATTAAAAAGAGCTAAAAAGTATTAGAATAATCAAAAAAATAAATAAATGTTGGTCTCAGTCAACATCCACCATTGGAATCTTAAAACTGATCATCGATGCAAGTATATATTAATTCATACTTTGAATATTCATCGTTGGAATTATTTTCCTATATCCTTCAGCCACAATTAATTAAAAACAAGCGATCTAATTAACCTTAACTACTAAATAACCCCAGACAAGCGCTAAAGGTTTAATCTAGTAGCGTATTAAACTCGATGGGATCGATGAAGCAAAACAACACAAGCACACGCGATTGTATTTAATTTTGTCAAAAGTTTTCCTCCTAAGATCTAATAAAACAAAGCAGTTCATTAAATCTTGGTTGCTTCACAAATTAGAGGGATCGAACAATTATGGATTCGATATCTAATTTAGCATTAGATTGTCATGAATAATAAACTAGTATGCATCCTAGTCATTAAACAAGATAATCATAAAAATATGCATAAGAAAATATTCGATACTTAAAGCACAAATCAAAAATATAAACACAAATTAGATCTCACAAGTTTTTATTCATTCCGAGGCTTCCGTTTTCTTCGACCAACAAGACTTTTAGCTCCGCATGTTCAAGAAAATTTCAAAAGAATATTGGAGAAGAGGAAGAAGAGTTGTGTGTTCTCCTTTTTTCTCTTGATCTCTACCCCTTTTATACACTCTAAATAAGTGTTTGAAGATCACAATATCTTCCCAAAAATCCTCTAAGAGTTACAACAACCCAACAATAAAATAAAATCTTTGAATAAGTTGGGAAATGGTTATATCAACTCCACTTTTTGTGCACAACATAGTTGTCTCAACTTCAAGCGTGATTTGGTCTATGATGTAGCTAGAATCTCGGGAAAATCAAAACAGCAAAATTGTGCCTCTATCACTTAGCTTTCCGAATCAATTTGGATCAGCTCAATTGGACTTCGGATGAGCAAGTTATGACCATTTTTCTACAAGGTGTCAGAACTGTCCAGAATTGATAAGTAGCTCCATTTTGCTTTTAGTGACTCCAATTGTATCCTAGATCAAAATATAAAAATAATGAGTATCTTTAGACATTAAATGAGCATAAAGGAGTATACATTAAGGAATAAAAATATGATATTTTATGTTCTCATCACAGTGCCAATCCGAGCACGAAGAGAACGCAGCGATGGTCTGCAAGTTGAAGGAGAAACTTGCTCGGGCCGAGGAGTGGGCTTCTCAGTCGCTGGCAGGTCTAGGCGTAGCGTCCGGTCGACTGAGCACTGCCCGACAGGAATTGGATCGTGCAGAAGCTGCCCAAGCTGGCTCTCTCCGGGCAAGGGCCGAGATGACCTTTACGAGCAATCCTGAGGCACGGCTGGAACGGGCCCGCGCTGATGCCTTGGTTTCCAGGGGCGAGAAGGTAGCTGCACTGGCAAAGTTGATTCACGATTTGACTGCTCCTCCGCAATGATGTACCCTTCCTTGCTCTTAGTTTCCCCAATGTAATTCTGCTCTTTTTTTGGAAATAAAGCGAATCTTTTCTGACTTTTGTGGACCCATCATTTCAGAATGTAAATGACATGTTTAGGTGAGAATGATATCAGAGGTAGTATGGACGTGATAAACTCTCGATAAACTTCTAGAAGGACATATCTATTCAGAGGTCATACGGACATGATAGAATTATGACCTAGCTAGCTTCGTTGTGGAAGTAGTTTTATCAGAATTGGAATTCCCGCTATATTCCACTTTGGGGTAGAGGAGGTTAAGCATAGTACCTCTTCAGGAATTTACCGTTGATAGGAGCCATTAATAGGTCTCCATTAGGCTGGGCTAACCTGTAAGCACCATTCGAGAACGTTGTCTCGATCACATAAGGGCCTTCCCACTTGGGCTGAAATTTCCCTTTACTCCTGTGAGTGAGAATCATTGGCCTTCTTACGGCTAAGACTAGCTCGCCGACTTTGAACACTCTTTCCTTTACTTTATGATTAAAAGCTCTGGAAATGCATGCTTGGTAGAGCGCGATGCGCTGTTGAGCTTGGAGGCATTTCTCGTCTAATCCTTCCAGCTCTTGAAGCCTTAACAGGTCATTCTTTTCTCGAGTCAGCTCACTAGCCACGGCTATCCTGAGTGACGGAATCTGGATTTTGATGGGAAGAACCGCTTCGCTTCCGTAGACCAGTGAAAAGGGGGTACAACCTGTCGGTGTCCGTACCGTTGTGCGGTATGCCCAGAGACATTCGCCCAGCTTCTCGTTCCAGTCTCTTTTGTTCGAAGAGACAAACTTCTTCAGGAGTTTGATAATGGTCTTGTTGAAAGCTTCCGCCAAACCATTAGCAGCAGGATAATATGCCGTAGAGGCGATATTACGTATTCGATTTTTATCGCAAAATCGATGAAACGCTTGGCTGATGAACTGAGGCTCATTGTCATAGACTATCCTTCGGGGAATCCCAAAGCGATAAATGACGTGGTGCTTGATAAAGCTGATTACGTCTGACGCTTTTACCTCAGCAAGAGGGATCGCCTCCGCCCATTTAGAGAAATAATCCGTGATGGCCAGTATGAACCGGTGACCTCTGGAAGAAGACCGGTGAATAGGACCAACGATGTCCATACCCCATGCTTCGAAAGGCCAGGATGCAATCGTAGGATGTAGATATTCAGACGGTTGATGTATGAAGTCTGCATGGACCTGACAGGCTCTGTATTGTCTTGCATAGCTGATCGCGTCTGTGATCATAGTGGGCCAGTAATAGCCCATTCTCCTGATACGATCCTGCAGCTTAGGACCGGGCTGATGCGCTCCGCATATGCCATCGTGAGGTTCCCGGATAATCTGCTGTGCTTCGTCGTCTGAGAGACATCTTAATAGCAGTCCGTCGTAAGTCTGACAATATAGGCATTGTGAAGATGCATCGAAGTAGAAGCGTAATGATCGTCTCTTGACGGATACTGCTTCTCTGGGGTCCTCTGGCAAGATTTTGTATGCGACGAAATCTATGAAGGGACTCCTCCAGTCTCTTCCAGGGGGATCTGTGTTCACAGCGTGGCTGCGTTCTATGTGAAGGTTGTTCTTCATGCAGAATAAATCTCTGTTAAGAAGGATCACCGAATTCTGCCTTCTTATAGGAGTGGCTAAATCCGCCGCTAGACTGGCTAGGGCATCAGCTTCCAGATTCTGGGATCGAGGCACATGCTCTAGGAAGAATCCTTTGAATGTCATGGCTATCTCGACCGTCGCTTGGTGATGGGGGATGAGGTCTAGATTCTGGACTTCATATATTCCTCTGACTTGATTGACGATAAGCAGAGAATCACCGAAAGCTTCCAGGGACTCGACCCCCAGCTCTTTAGCGACTTGGAGCCCGATTAACAGAGCGTTGTATTCCGCCACATTGTTGGAGCAGGGTTCGTTAAGAGAATATGCCCGGTAGATGACGAGTTTATCAGGAGTGACCAGGACGATTCCTACCCCTGAAACCACGTTTCCCTGGGGACCAGTCCTGGAGGCACCGTCGAAGAACAGTAGCCATGTGTCCTTTTCCATTACGGAATTACATTCTGCAACTTCGTCGGGGATATCTTCGTATAATTTGGAGGCCTCCGGGATCGGATGAGCAGCTAGGAAGTCGGCCAGCGCTTGGCCTTTGATGGACTCCTGCGGGATGTACACCATGTCATATGGTGTTAACAACATTGCCCAAGTTGCGAGTCGAGAATTACGAACACTCGGCTTGCTCATCAGTACTCGAAGAGGGTTGATCCTGGAGATGATGTGGATAGTCTGGCCGGTAACGTAGTGTCGCATCTTTTGGATAGCGAACATCAGAGCCAAGCATTCTTTCTCCACTGGATTGTACCGGTATTCGGCCCCGACCATCATCCTGCTGAGATAGTAGATAGCCTGTTCATGTCCCACGTCGTTCTTTTGCGCGAAAAGAGCTCCTAGCGAATGATCCATCGCTCGAACGTACATCAAGAATGGTTTCCCCATGATGGGAGGCACCAGAACTGGCGGACTGGTGAGGTAGCATTTGATATCCCCGAATGCTTGCTGACAGGTTTCGTCCCATACGAAGGATACACCTTTCTTCATGAGATGCGAAAAGGGCTGACATCTTCCCGAGAGGTTGGATATGAACCTCCGGATATAAGCCAGACGGCCTTGAAATCCCCGAAGTTCCCTCAGATTGCGGGACGGCCGCATTTCTACGATGGCCTGGACTTTGTCAGGGTCCACCTGGATGCCTTTGGCGGTGATGACAAATCACAAGAATTTGCCACTAGATACACCCAGGAAGGACTTTGTAGGGTTCATCTTGAGTTGATGTTGGCGCATTAACTCGAATACCGTCCTCAAGTCTTGAATGTGATCATCCTTGAGGCGGCTCTTGACGGCTATGTCGTCCACGTAACATTCTACTGTTTTGCATAAATATTCATGGAATATGCTGCTCATAGCCCGTTGGTATGTAGCCCCGACGTTCTTCAATCCGAAGGGCATGATCGTATAGCAATACACTCCCAACGGGGTACGGAAAGCAGTGTGCTTCTCGTCTTCAGGATGCATCTTGATCTGATTGTATCCCGAGAATCCGTCCATAAAAGACATGCATTCAAAATCGCAGGTGTTGTCGATCATGATGTCCGTGATGGGAAGAGGGAACTCATCCTTGGGGCAGGCTGCGTTCAGATCTCGGTAATCGAAGCAGATACGTATTTTCCCATTTTTCTTCATAACTGGGACAACGTTGGCGACCCAGTCGGGATATTGTTCCTCCCGGATGAAACCGCAGGCTATCAACTTCTTGACTTCAGCTTCGATGGCGTCCATCATGTCCGGGCGGAACCGACGTTGGTGCTGCTTTATAGGCTTCGAGTCGGTCGATATATTGAGCTTATGAGTAGCCACCTTCGGGTCAAGGCCCGGCATGTCCTCATAATTCCACGCAAAGACGTCGATATATTCTTTTATCAGCCGGATAACTTCTTCCCGTTCAGCTGGGAAAAGATTGTTGCTGATGAATATCGGTTTTGGCAAAAGTTCACTCCCAACATCTGCCTGGACAACTTCGTCTTTGGTTGGAGGTTCCCTCTGCTCGAAGCAAAATTCCTACTGCGTATCCATTTGTTGAGCCTAAGGGTCATTCTCAAATGGCTCAGAATCTTGCTCGTCTGCTTCTGAGGGATCTGTCACTACCATATTTACTGATAGTGTTTGTTCAAGAGCATTAGGCGAGTCGGAGGGCGACAAGCCATTCCGGGAGGAGGGAAAGATGTCCTCGTCTGACTTGGAAGTCATAAGGGAGATGGCATACCCTAACCCGAAATGACTTTGTCGATAGCGGGGGTCGCCGCGCGGCGGCGTTCATCTGCCTTTTCCGTAGTTGAGGCCTGGCTTCCGCTTCAAGTTGTAGCCCATGTTTTGCATGATCTTCAGCGCTTGCGGGCTGTAATGGTGAACTTGCATTTCCCCAGTATCGTTATCGAAAGGATCTTCCTGGTTGGCCGGTTGACTGCGCATCCGGCCGAAGACTATTGAACGCTGGCTGCTGCAGGTAGGCGGGATAATGAAGATAGAATCCTTATGTGGTCCATACATTGTGATGACGTTGGATGATGACGCTACTTCCCAGATATACGGATGGTAGGAGTTCATAGCTTGCAAGAATTTTCGTGCTATGGGTCCTACCTCGTCACGGGGCATGGATTCCTGATTTGGAATCTGAGCATTAATGTACTGGAAAAGAGGATATTTATTATCATCTGGAACTCCGTTCTGGTCGTGTTTACATCGGTCGGCTACCTGTTGCGCCGAAGGTTGATGACCAAAGGTGGAGGCTTTTGGTTCAGAGTGACCGCTGGAGAATTGCTTCTTTTTCCTGTGCTGGATTTGTTCAGGTGAATAGCCATAGGCTCTATGGCTTTTGGACGAGTGGTTCATCCTTTCACTCTGATTGACATCGGTAGTGCGGCAGAGGGTTCTCCTGGCTCCCGGTGGGATTCCTTCTCCGTCTCGCCCGATATTTCTTCTGTGTGGTCCTGAGAGTATAATACGGCGTCGGAATAGTAGGATTCTACTCCTTTAAACGGGTTTAGGTCGGCAACCTCCGTTTGTACCATTCCTTGGGGGTCTACATATTTAAGACATTGATGTAGAGTTGAAGGAACGATGTTGTGATCGTGGATCCACGGTCTTCCCAGCAAAATGTTGTAGGATACCTCTGAATCTATCACGTAACATGTGACCACCGATCTGAGGTTGCCAATCTGGATCCTCAGGCGAATCTTCCCCAACGACTTACTTTTTCCGGTGTTGAAACCCACGATTGTAGTGGAGGTGTAAGCCAGTTCGCTGGTAGGAATCCTCAATGGTCTGAGCAGACTGTGATGGATGATGCTGATCGACGATCCCGGATCTATGTGAATTCGATCGACCTCTATGGAACTGACGTACCTGGTGTAATAGAGGGGCCTGTCATGCTTGTTATGTTTTAACATCTTGTCCTCTTGGGTGAAGGTGATATTTGGGACCACCTCCATCACACTGTGGCATTGAGGACACGCCACTGGTTTTTCGTCGGGGGACTTGAGCTGGGTCAAGCACGCCTCCGCCTGCATCAGTGCTTCACTCAAGGCTAGACGAGTATCTTGGGAGAGCCTGAGTAGCTCGAAGATGGAGAGCCTGGCCGGTGTATTAGCCAGTTGGGCTAGGATGTCGAAGTTGTATGGCTTCTCAAAACTTTTATTTGGAATGTTTTTCACAGGTTTATCAAAGTGCACTTCTCTTTGCTTCCCTTTGTCCGCCGGCGTCGATTTTGAAGGGCTGGCCTCTGGTATGATGGGGCCTGGCCCTGAAGGTTTGGCAGTTGAAACGTCCGCCGGTGCATCCTCCTGACTCGCTCCGTAGTCGTTGAGGTAGGCTTTCCCTGAACGGGTTGCAGCAAGTACCTCGTCTTCGTCTGATGGCAAAGAAATCGCGACCATATGGCATGGCTTGCATTTGGAGCTCTTCCTAGACGTAGCTTTAGTAGCTTTAGTCTCTTCCTCGAGCTCTGACACCAAATCCGGATGAACCCACATAATCTCGCCCTGACGGGTGGTCAGGGGTACCAGGTCATGATTTTGATCCCTAGCTGGAGGGAGATTGATGATGTCCATCGTAGCTCGGGAAATGGGCGTGACACCATTTATGACTTCTTGGGAAGGCAGATCGCCGAACCGCAGAGAGATCATGTTGGCCGTGACCGTCTTCTCGGTGTTGTGCAGAGTGATGGCCTTAGCATTGATCAACCCCTAGATCTTTCTCTTCAGTATGTAACACGCCTTTGTTGAGTGGTGTACGTATCTGTGGAAGATGCAGTATTTGGGGTCGTCAGTACTGCCGACTTCTTGGGGCCACCTTAGCTCCGGAAGAGTGATCTTGCCACTTTTGACGAGATACTCGAATATACTAGGGATGTCGTCGTCGTTGAAAGAGTAGACTTCGACGGGTCTGAAAGTCCCGAGCTTTGTCTGCGTGGTTGTCACCATCTTTTGTCTGGACATATTGACCGTCAGAGCTTCTTTTCCCTTGGAGCTGCGAGGATGGTCGCTGCTGGGGGATGACCTTTTGCCTCTATCGGAGGCGGAGATCATAATGCCATTGTCGCGCGCCTTGCGACTGTTGTCTTCTGCGGCCACTGCCGAGACGATGAACGAGGGCCACTCATGGAACTGATATGGTCCTGTAAACACCAAGACTACAGGAAGGAGGTTCTTCCTGCAAATGTCTACTAACGTCGAGTCTGGAACTCCTGGAGGTATCTGTAAGGTGGCCTGACGAAAATGTTCGACGAAGGTGCGAACGTCCTCCTTTTCCCTTTGCTTGACTTCGATGAGAGAGGACATAGACATGTCCATTCCACCCTCGTAGAATCGCGTGAAGAATAAAGCTTTGAAGTCTTCGAAGAAAGTAATGCAGTTGTCCGCCAAGCTACGATACCACTGATAGGCTACTCCTGAGAGGCAGCCTTTGAACACCCGGGTGAGGAGGGCGTCGTTCCCTTGTAGCAACACCGTCATCATACTGAAATAGTTCATGTATTGACTTGGTGATGTTTTTCCTTCGAACAGAGCCATAGTCTGAGGTTTGTATTTCAGAGGAAAAGGGACTTCTTCCCAGATAGCTGGGTAAGGTTGGTTGATTCCCAGTTTCTTGAGCTGATCTTTGTGCTTCAAGGCATCAAACTGGGCTTTCAACTCCCTACTGCCTGTATCAGATTTTCAGTTGAAAGCGAGGCTCCGGTGTAGTGTGGAGTTGGTTGTATCGTAACTCCAACGGGAGGTAATATATTCACCGAGTGAGGAAGCGAAGAAACTGCTGACTCTTGATCTAGAGCAGGCTCTTGGCTTGGGTTAGATGGTGGCAAGTCCACCCCCACACGTATCTGAGTTGGCGGGACCGACGCTTGAGCCATGGCAGTTGCGTGCTGAGTTAGCATCATCTGGTGCATGTTCTCCATTCTGGATTATATTTGTTTCAGAGACGTCTCCAGTACAGTGATGCGTTGTTCCGCGTTTCCTGACGGCAAAGCTTCCTCGCGTTCATCTTCGATGGCGTAAACTCCCATTTCCCTAGGCGTCCTCGAAGGATAAGTATAGGTCGCTGCAGAAGTCGACTCTATACTCTCAGCATCTGATCTGGGAGATTGGCGACCCCCAGCGTCGGAATCAGACGAGTACGGAGCTGGTTGCTGTGACCTTGCACGGGTGTTTTGGAATACCCCAGCTTCAGTGTTCCTGAGGAGGTCTTCGAATCTTCTTCGGCTCGGAGGCCCAGAGGGATGACGTCTTGAGCTTGACCTTCTTCTAGGTATGCGTGAAGCCATGTTCACGGATGCATATACGGGCTCTTCTTCTGGGAAAGACTGAGAGTAGCTCAATCGGTCGAAAACTGACCATTTTGCTTTAGAACAGCAGCAGTCAATCACAATTTTATGACTATTACAATATTGCTCTCTAGGGGGCATAATAGACATGTTGGAAGGTCCCCTCTCCTTACGCTTCTGGATTAGGCA
Source organism: Iris macrosiphon (assembly GCA_036927795.1). NCBI lineage: Eukaryota > Viridiplantae > Streptophyta > Magnoliopsida > Asparagales > Iridaceae > Iris > Iris macrosiphon. The sequence continues at coordinate 96,842,436 of JAYESA010000008.1, forward strand.
TTCGCGTAGGTCAGGAGTAGCAACCTGAGCTTGCTTTACGTCGTGGGACTTCGCTTGGCGTAATTTGGAGATTCGCTCAGACTGGCGTAAAGCTGAAGAGGTCCTCAGTCGGCCGTTGGCTTCCCGCGTAATTCGGAGGGTAGGCAGATTGCCTCTTCGCTGGCGTAACGGCCGGGGAGTTGAGTACTCTGCTGCTTGCTCCCCCTCGCAGAAATCACGGCGCTCATCTGGTTCCTCGTAGAGGTCGGATGTTGTCTTGCGCCTGGAGCATGATTTGTACTTCTGACCTGGCGCTGAGGCATCATCAGAAGTTTCGTCTGTACCGCGCGTAGCGGGAGACTGGTTCCTACGCGTAGAGCACAGTGGATACTTCTGGGTTAGCGCTGAGGCTTTGCCCGAAGTTTTGTCAGTACCGCGCGTAGCGGAAGACTGGTTCCTACGCGTAGAGCACAATGGATACTTCTGGGTCAGCGCTGAGGCTTTGCCCGAAGTTTCGTCTATACCGCGTATAGCGGGAGACTGGTTCCTACGTGTAGAGCGCAGTGGATACTTCTGGGTCAGCACTGAGGCTTTGCCCGAAGTTTTGTCTGTACCGCGCGTAGCGGAAGACTGAATTTTATGTACAGGGCACGGAGGGAGCAATGCTACAACCTCATTGGTCGGAGAGGTCGGAGAGATTGGAGAGATCGGAGAGTCCACAGGAACGGTAGAGGATGTCTTGGGCATCCATACTTTGTGCAGCTTTCTGTTGTCTTGGACGGAGAGAGATTAAGAGCTACCCCCGGTTCGAAGCATGTCTTCATAGGCAGACTTGTCGAATTGGACGACCAGTGTCTTCTTCACGGATCCCACGGATACCGCATCGTGTTGAGCAATTGCTTCCTCGTCAGAAGAGAAAGATGTCCCCAGCAGAGTCGCCATCTTGTTTGTGGTATTAAACGAAAGAATAGAAATGTATTCAATATGGGGTTTACACAGAACCCACCTTCTTTTGTTTACAAACAAACTTGTACAATTTGATCCTATACGAGGATATGGGAGTACAATTTATTTAATCTGGGTAGATATTGCTATAGGTGTCTGATCTGCAGTCGATCACTTTAGCCCTTGGACCACACGATGTTGAAGAAGTGCCGTAGAAGACAGGAAGCAGCTTCGAAGGTTGCAGAAGAGGGTGGATGCACGATGCCAAAGTCGTCGATCCCTACTCTTTACCTGAGCTCCGGGTGCTCTCTCTCTCTCTCTCTCTCTCTCTCTCTCTCTCTCTGGTTCGATCTTTTGATTTTTGTCGACCTGGTTCGATCTTCAAGTTTAAAGTTTTTTCCTCCTCTGATCTGATATTGGTTTTCTTGACCAATTTTTCGACCTTGTTTCTCATTGATAGAGGTCTCTATTTATAGAGTTTTGGTGACAGTGACCACTCCGTCGGTGTAACAACCGAGGAGTGGAAAGTACAGCACCCTTTTACATAACGGTTAAAGTAACCAATGCCTACGTATAGATGATCTTTTGAATGAGCGTGTGACGCGGGTCCAACTAAGGGAACACAACGCGTACAATTGCTACTAAGATCACGGCGTAAAAGCCACGTAGGTAGGTATCCATTGTGTAGAAGAGGTTGGCATAGAAGCCAAATGTCTGTCACCATGGCATAGAAGCCAAATAGTTATCAAACCGGCATAGAAGCCGAACAGGCGTAGAAGCCGAGTGGTCGTAGAGGCCGAACAGGCGTAGAAGCCGAGGGGGCACAGAGGCCGAACAGGCGTAGAAGTCGAAGGGGCACAGGGGCCGAGCAGGCATAGAAGCCGAAGGGGCACAGGGGCCGAGTAGGCATAGAAGCCGAAGGGGCACAGGGGCCGAGCAGGCATAGAAGCCGAAGGGACGCAGACACTGGGTGGGTGTAGAAGCAGTTGCGTGTCGTGCCACAGTGCTGATGTGGACGTCTTAGCCAAAATTACGGCTTTTGAAGATATAATCAAATCTCTTGCATTAAATGCCGAAATTTGCCACCATCCTGCGCATTAAATGTGGAGGCGTATTCTTTGACGGTCTGCAACCCTTTCTGCGCATCAGTCGCAGAGACGTGCCTTGAGAAACTGTCACCGCTCTGTGCATTAGGCAAAGAGACGTGCCTCGAACCCCGTACGGAGTGCAGCTTTGGGCGTAGCAGGCGGTTTGTCTACTGCAGAACGTAAACAGCTCGTGTTTTGCCTGTGTAAAACAAGGCAGCATATCCCTCCGTGCTTAGAAAAGCAGTTTACGCGAAGGGGACGGCAGTATTTGACAACCTGGGTGGCAGTACTGTGCCATCATTATAGCCGTCGCTTGGGTAGTCGAGCCGTATCCCTTTGTCAGAAGTCCAGACGTCAGGTTCATCGCAGGCTTTGACAGGTTCATTTGCAGGATCTGACAGGTTCACTTCGGAGAATACGAAGCGTCTCTTGTACACCTCCATGCTGCGTATGAAAAGGGGATGAGTTTAACGCCCTGGAGGCGATGAAGCACCCTGTTTACGCTGAAGCGGCTTGGACGTACTGCCTTACGCGGATGGTCCTTTGAGCTTTTTTATGTTTCACGCTCTGTTCTAGCGGAAAAGGGCTCCGTTGCACGCTTGATGGCTCTGAGGGCCTCTGCTTACGCTGCTCTGCACCGATATGTCGCGTATAGTCATCCGGCGTATTTTTCATGCTTCTACAGCTGACAAGTGGGGCCAGCACTGCGGCTACAACGACTGACGTATTGGGCCCCAGTAGGTTGACCGTGCAGGGAATTAATTTTAGGGTTTTATTTAAAAGAAATTAATTTATAATTCAGTTTTAATTAAAATAACTCCAAATAATTAGTAAAAATAATCAAAAAAATCTAGAAATATTCCTAGAAATATAGAATGAGATATTAAACCTTAGAAAATTACTTTGAGGCTATTCTAGGCTCGAATGCTCGCACAGTAAATTCTAGAAGGCCTAGAAAAGTACATTTTTCTAGTTGTTAATTGTCTAAAATTTCAGAAAATTCCTAAAATTCTAAAATGGTCTAATTATGATATTATACCTTAATTATGAGTCTCTACTGCCCCCATGTAGCCTAAGGTTACGTCACTGTTCATACTAAATCATATTGAATAGTCGTTTATGGAAATCAACTAATGTATTATTATTACTGCTATTATTATTTAATTGGGAATTGGATGCTACACAAGGTTACAAATGCACGCATAGGAACCACGAGCATGGAAAGGCTGCCGCATAAATTCAAGTTCATAGCAGTCTGTTGCATGGCGCATGGAGCAGCGGAGATAAGCTTGAAACATAATTGCCTAGCGCATGACAAGTCACGGGCATGGAAACAGACATGGCAATTTAGGCGTCTAGTTCTAAGCGCATTGGAGCTTGGCGCATGTACCCTCAGGCACATGGAAAGATCAGTCTCAAAGCAAGTTCTGCCACATGGCTTATTCTGGCGCATGGCTCAGAGCGTGCAAGCAAACAATCACAAACATCACAAAAGATGCGCACGCTACGAAAGGGCTGCAGAGGAAGATCAAGCTGTAACTACCTAGTTCCCGAATAGGGGTAGTTTTGTCATTTTTATATTCTTTAATTATTATGAATATTGTTGTATTATAAATATATTGTTGACTAGTGAACTAGCTCCTATTAATTAGATTTAGTGCTAGTGAGCCCAAGTGGACCCAACTAGACTTGACCCTTTGGTTCAATTAATTAGAATAGTCATGATTAGACTAGTTAATTAGTCATTTTATTAGTTAAATGAATAGAATATTTTCACTAGTTGTAGAGATGCCTCTCTTAATAAAATAGATTCTATTCATGACATGGAGAGGGACTTTTAAGTCATATTATCTATTCCTAAACCTAACCTTAACCCTATTCTCTTTATTCATTAATAGCCTCAATTTGCTTTCCTAATTAATTCATCCCAAAATTTGAAAGCAAACCATAATCTACCCATTCCCAAATCTCATCCCTCTCATTTTCATTCCAAGGAGACTAAGGGGCTTGTTATTGCTAGAGGAGCACTTGAGGAGGAAAATAGTGGCTTGAGGATTGTGTCCAACTTCTTATTGTGTCTATTGGTGGTGATACATTGGAAATCCATCTTCCAATAGATATAATTCCTATTTTTCTTTAATTTAATGGTTAATCTATAGTATTAGACCCTTAGAAATCCTTTCATGGCTAATGACTACCCATAGAAAGAAGTACTAGGTTCTCATGAGTCATATTGTGATAGTTACAATGACTTTTATGGCCAAATTGGAGAAAATTCGAATTTGGACCATTATGTGTTTGATGGAATGATTCCTTGGTGATTTTAGAGTTAGATTCATGGTTGCTAGCGTGTATGTGTCCATAATTGGATACTGAGAGTGTGTATCATGATACGTCATAATACGCATGATTAGGATTAGTAAGTTCTAGGTGTTGGTACTTTCTTTGTGTTATTTCCTCTTGTATGTGTTAGATCTAGTTATATTCATGCTATATTATGTGCATATATAGTATTTCTTTGTGTTTAGAGTATCATACCATGCTATTTGGAGAGTATCATATGAGTATCCTAATGTGAATCTTATGTGTGTCACAAGTGCACATTAAGTGTTTGACATTTGGTTTGTGTCCTATTGTGTGGTGAGTGAGTGTGTGTATGTTGGTATCACATGTGTTTGTAAAGGGGTTTTACTTTGTTGTTGATGTTGGTCTTTGTATAGTTTCATATAGTTGGCCTTGTATCATAGTAGTGGTATATCCTAAACTTGGAGAATGAACTTGGGTACATGGAGATATGGTTGTGAGCAGAGGGTGGTGGTATTGGTGTTGAGAGCAGTTGATATATGTATCAATATGGTGTTGAAAATGTTGTTGTTGGTGTAGTAATGATGTTGTATTGGTGTAACTTGAGGGTATGGTGGAGTTGATAATATATCAGTATGTGGGTTAACTATTGGGTAGAAAACTATCACTTGTGTGCAGTTAAGGATAGGTGTTTTCTAACTGCAATTTGACTGCAACAAACATTCCTTTAATGATAACTGAACTGGAAAGTTAGTGTCTTGGCAGGAAACATTTCTGTGCAATGAGGGGAAGTTGAGCAGCACATGGTAAAGGGTGACGAGGCTTGGGCATGCCATATCAGTGAGTCCTAGTGGAGGTTGTTAACTCTAGTTTGAGTGCAGCAAGGTCTGTGATAATAATATTTGATCGATTGAATTAGTTAGCATCTTTAGGTGCCCAATGAAGAAAAGTTACAATCGAGTTATTAGACTGTTAGTTAACTTCTTACTATGGAATCTTAGAGAGAGCATGTGTGTATGAGGCTGTTGTGTGTGTTGTTTGTAGGTGTATCATGTGAGTGTTCTCATGAACATAGTAGGTATCAGATGGAGGAGTGTCATGAGTGCAATACCAGGGATTGGAGCTCTACACACAGAATTTAGTATGCAGTCTAGATGCTAACCTGTAAGCTCGAGTGTGTCTATGCCATGAGAGAAGTGTATCTGTGCTATATGTTGATTTGGGATATATCAATTCTTAATGTCAAATTAAGTAAGAAGTGATATATGTGATTTTTAGTAGGTACAAGTGCACAAGTGTGTGATACTTGTATACGTATGAGGGTTATAAGAGCTAGTATGGAAAGAGAAATTCACCTACTGCCCTAAATCGGATGTGCAGATTGAGCGATTCTAGTAGCAATAATGCTCCAGTAAATTTGTAACCGAAAACAACAATAGGGAGTAACAGACCCGTTACCAGGAAGGTTCCAGAGGGTGTGTCCACCATACGGCAGGTGTGAGGGAATCCTTTTTTCAGAGCTTGTTGAAGTTGCACAACAACATGAACATGTTGTTGCAATAATTTATGCCTTAGTGACAGGCAGGGCAGGGTTTAGTGCAGGTATTGAGTGTCTAATGTATTAGAACTTTTGTGTCAGTGATAGTGTCTTGTGTGTGTGTGTGCCAAGTGTAGGTAAGTATTAGAGTTCGAGTATCCTAGTATAGTGTCATAGGCAATCTATTGGTATGAGGTACTTGGATATTGGGTAAGATTGAGGTATTGGAGTTTAGGATACTAAGTGTTTAGGTATTAGGATACCAATAGATATATGTTATTTGAATTACGAATATAGATAGTTATAGATATAACTTTGGAATACATATATAGATATAAGTTAGATATCATACCAATGTGGGTATTAGTAAACCAGATTATAGACCCACCTAGTATTAACCCTATTGAACCTAAAAATTAAGTAATGACCTAGTTTTAACCCAATGGTCCAGTTTTGACCTGGAATACCTAGAATAAACCTAGTATAGACCTAGTTTGACACCAAGGACATATAATCGACCTGGAAATCTTATTTCAAGCTAGTTAAACATGTTTATTATTCCAAATCACCTTTGACATTGAGAATTCATATTATAGGTCACTTTGACTCTAGTTCGGACACTGTCGGACATTTATTGCTCTGGACCATAGTCAAGTACATTCTCTGATAGTTTCTATTATTTGATAATTACTATGATTCTGGTTTATAGTATTATTTTACCTAATTTCTTGACATGATTGATACACAAAGTAGTATTATAGATTCATTTTGAGATACATGATTATACTTGTTGGCCCATCCAAACTCTTTTACTGGCATCACCATTATCAGGACTCTTCTGGCGTCACTTGTATTGGCTGGCATCATATTTGTCTATGCATCAGGAATTGGATTTATTGTACTAGTCAGACGGGCAAATATCTTACTAAACATGTAAACATTCCCAAAATCTGGAACCACCCCCTTCTGGTCTAATTTGGAACGATAACTGTCGCACACCTCACATTTATATGTCGAAAGTAGTATTTCAAAACACACTAGTTTAGTGTATTCTTACTGGTTTCATATTATACTTGCTGGATACACATCATATCTGTCTTAGCTGTAGCTCTCACTTATTTACTGTCTTTATTGCCATACTCTCTTATTTGCCATGTTTACTTTATATTATTCTTTTGCTGTTGCTCTATTTTATGCTTCGATTCATTTCCTTCCTGCTCATCATATATTACTTACTATAACTATTTTATAGTCTTTATCATTTAATTGGAAATGCTATTAGAGGTGTGTTTTGCTCTAATTCTGACTGAATAATATTTTTATAGGACTTGGAGGATTGGTGTCTGATATATTATGGACCCCAGGAGGTTGATGGTGCAGCCATGGACCCAGTAGCTCAGGAGTGATTGTAGGGAGGTCTAGCCGGAATCTCTAGTTATCCTTATTAGTTTTTATTAGCATTTTGGTATCGGATTTTTTTTTGTCTTATATTTGAGACTTGGATATTTTTGTTGTATTTGGACGTTGTTGATGTTAGACTATGTGGTTGTGTTAGACTTCTTTGATATCTTATCGTGCTTTAGATATGTGATTGAGTATTGTGTTGCTTTAATTATCGTCCTCCTTATGGACTTGAGATATTATTGACTTTTGAGTTTATATATTATGTGAGATTGTTAGTTAGTGATAACATAGACATCGTTCTACCGTCGATGCTGCGACGTAGGCCGGACGTACCCACGTACTCGTGCCCCTTCACCAGGTACGAATCGTGACACAAGCCACATTGCGCATCTTTCGTGTGGTCTTCCGGTGCATGGACTGCATCGTCGCAAAAAAATCAGCAAGAACACCATGAGAAAAGCTGTAACAACTTATTTTCTTTATAAAATCTTTATTTTAACTCTAAATTAAGTGAACCAAAAGCCATAACGCTTGGAATAGAATGCTCTATCACCTAGAAAAAACCAAAAAAAAAAACTCATGGAACCCATGGAAAGCCCTAAGGTAGAAATTTAGATCTACTCAAATTTATCCATCAAAACCGAAAACTCCAAGTATTAAACATGCTTAGAATCACACAATAATAATAATAGACTAATAATATAGAAGATTTCTCCATTTCTCTTGTAAGATGTACTTGCATATGGAAAGGGGAGAGGAAACCTAAGAGAGAGAAAATAAAATAAAATAATAAAGAGAGATAGAGGGGTTTGGTTTATATATATATGTAAGGTTGAACCATGGTTCAAACCATGACCAAGTCCTATCCTCATAATAAACCCATGAACCAATGTTGAACTAAAGAATGGGCTTAGTCTCATGTAACCTAATTAACATGCAAGAAAAAAATAATACTCTCCAAATACGAATACTGGAAACGGAGAGTGACAATTTGGCATGACCAAACCCTACTATAAGAGATAAGTTCTAATTAGGGTTCATCCATTCATTTTATTTCACTCAATAGCCTCATTTTTCCCAAAGCTTCTTCTTCCCTAAGCAAACCCAATTTCTTACCAATTCTACTCAATCCACTTCCAATTCTACTCATTCTCACAACATGAAGGCCTAGAGCATTGGAGAGCACAAGAAGATCCATGAGAGAAGAGCCTGCTAGAAGATCATGTCAGACTCATCTTTTCCGTATTCAAATTCGAAATTCTCCAAAGAGGCTACCAAAATACTAGATAATTCTCTCAATTTTATCAAATTTATGGTTAGGAACACCCCTTGCTCATGTAAGAACCTTTTTATGGTTATATTTGACTTTCCAATGGAAGATCTAGACACTAAGAGCCCTCAATTTGGTAAATATATGTTTGTGTCATGTGGATTGTTGGTTTGGGTTTCAAATTAAAGAAAATGCCAATTGTGTCCATCTAGAGTATGATTTGTGTCCTCATAAGGAATATTGGTGTGTATTGCTTGTGTGAGGGTGTGTACGTATCCAAAATTAGATACGTGTAGGCCGTATCATGATACGCCATGGTACGTATCGGAGATTTTGGGTATCTTGGGGGGTTTGATTAATTTGTGTTTGATTCTTTATTAGTTATATTATATATTATATATATATATATATATTTTTCCTACCCGAAACCCCCTCCCACCCTTAACCTATGCCGGGCTCGATGCCCGAACCAACTCGGTAACTCGGTATATCCCCTAGGGTGTAGCCTAGTGGTAAGGTTATGGGACATTACCGAGTTGGTCCGGGCATCGAGCCCGACATCGGTTAAGGGTGGGAGGGGGTTTCGGGTATATATATATATATATATATATATATAATAATAAAAATATAAATAAATATTTGGGCTTGCAAGATGTTTGATATGTTGCTCGTGTATCATGGTGGTCTAGGTTGAGTATCATGATACTCGAGTAGGGATACTAGATTTGGGCATGCAAGGTGTTTGATATGGTGCTCGTATGAGTTGAATTGGTTAATGTTATTGTTGTGTGCTCAGATAAGTGATGAATGATGTATCATTCGATTAGGGTGTTAACAATGTTATTGCATGGATCAATTGTTGGGGGTTCGAGTATCAGAGGGTGTGGCAGTGCAACCTGGTTGGGGGAGGCTCATATGTAGTTCAGAGGAGTGTTTGTGTGCTTGTTTGTGAGTGTGTTGGAGAACTATGGATAGTGTGCTTTGGTTATAGCAGTGCACTGAGGTACAATTTTATTACAAGGATTGCAGTGTAGAAGTGAGGTGTATGTAGGTTTGCAAACTGATGGATTTCAGTAGGACTTGCAAGTAATGAGAGCTCGAGCACCTGTCCAAGTGTCGGAACTGCGGTAAAGTGGGGTTGATGTGTGTATGAGGGGGTCTTCAGACATTTGGGAAGGAGCAGACAATGCACAAAGGTGCACTGCACATGTGCTGTGGTGGTCGAATTAGAGCGCTTACCATTGAGGGTGTGTGATAAGCAAATAGGTAATTGATTGGGACAACAATTAAAGTCCTATATACTAGAATATAGTTAAACCTGCACCATTGGGTACAAAAACATGAATAAGTGTGAGTCAATAGGTGTAAAATATATATACGCAGACTTGTGCATATATTTAACTGCAATTGGGGATTTGTGTATAGGTGTGTGCAGTTGGTTTAAGTGTGTGTTCTTGTGTAATCGGAGGACGAGTATCTATGTGTAGCAGTAATTAGAGAGAGTGTGATTGTCAGAGACATCCAGTATGTGTTCTATAGAAGTGAATGTACGAGTATTTGAAACCAAGTTTGGTACTAGTGGATATAACTCTAGGTATATCAGTATCTATAATGTACACTTATGCACTTTTGTGGTTGTGATGAGAAGTGAACACTTAGTTCCAGTGTGTGACTGCAGTGATAGAGGGAGTCTGGAGGTAGCAGTGGCAGCGAGAGAGGGGGGATGTGCATGAAGTTGCACCAGAATAATAAGACTGTGCAACAAGTCTTGAAAGTGATATGCAGGTTGGGGTTATCAGGTCTGCAGAAATATAGGGTTGTGCCATTGGGAGTATGAGTGAGTTTGAAACTATGAGCAAATATTATAAGTATTAGTGAATTCAAGCACATTGGGTTAGTGAGTGCAAGGGTGTGAGGTAGGGTTGAGGATGAGTATATTGAGTGCATCAAGGTTATAATATGACACACTAGATTGGTATCACTGGGTGCCTAGAGTATGTATTAGGTAAGTATCAGTGGAGTGTTGTGAGTGTGTGTGTTATAACTAGTGTGGGCAAGATACTTGGATATGGGTTAAATGGTTAGGGATATATCAAGGTATTGTAAGGAGTAAGGTAAAAGAGTGTTAGTTGAGTATTAGCGATATTAAGGTATCATGATAAAGTATCCTAAATGGTCAAGATATTATTTTGATAGTAGTTAGATATTGGTCAAGATACTAAGGTATGGGAATGGGCTTGGTTAATAGTTGTGTGTATGGTATTATGTTACCATGCGGCCAGGTATTAGTACTAGGACTAAGGTATTTGTGTCTCGCTAAGGTAATTGATTTACCTTGAGATAGTGGGCTAGGTATTGATGGGTTATGTTAGTTTAGCTAAGATACTCTAAGTTATTAGTTATATAAAGTATATATATATATATTATGATACATAGTATAAGGTATTATTTAGTATAGTTAATATTAGCTAGTACTAGCTAGTATACCTTAGATATTAACAAGGTATGACTAGTATGATCTAAAAAACCTAGTGTGGTAAGGTATTAACCTAGAATACTTAGTTAGACCTAGTTTGGCTAGCTTTAACCTAGAAACATGGTTTAAATCTATCTAAGACTTATTTATGACTCCAAAACACTTTTGACATTGATACATCATGTATAGGTCACTTGGACTCCAGTTCAGACACTATTTGATATTCATTGTTCCGAACCTCATGCGAGTATATTCTCTAATAGTTTCGTTTATATGGTAGCTTCTATGTTACATGTATTTAGTATTATTATACTTGTTTTCTAATACGATGGTACACGAATTTATATATCTTGTATCCCTGTCATGTGATATTGCTTTTCCTGTTAGACCCTGTGCATGTACTGATGATCCCTGTGCATGTACTGATGAATCCTATATAAGTCATTCCTGTGTAAGATATTCATGTGTTGATATTCAGATCTGTCCTGTGATTCATGTGTTGTGACATGTCATGATTTGGATCCACTATACTAGTCGAGGGCAGGAGAGTGTTAGTTAGATACGTAATCATACCCATACCCTGTGCATGTACCATATGGGTATTAATCATACATCTCACGTATGATTAACCAGGCTATCATTCTTGTACAAGTTCCTAAGTTGATCACATGTCAAAGATAGTACTTATACACTTAGTTATTATAGTTATTCATGTTCCTTGTATATGATGATGCTCTATTATTCCTGTCTACTTGAATTTAGTATTACCATGCCCTATATTATATTTTATATTTCCTGTTTCCTGCTATTACTCTTTCATCATGTATTTTTTACTATTTACTATGTCATAGTCTTTATCATTTATTTTGAAATGTTGTTAGAGGTATGCTCGTTCCATCATGATTGGATAACATTTTTTATTATTTATCCAGAGGATTGGCGTCTGACCTATGGACCCCAGGAGGGTGAGTTAACAGAGACCAACATCTTGACTCAGAAGGAGCCTTTTATAGTTGCGGAAGATATTATTCCCGAGATTGCCTAGTAGTAGTTAGTTACGTTGGCACCAGATTTGTTTTCAGCAGCTTATATTACTTTGTGATGTTATTATTTTGTTTCCTAGACTTTGTATTTTTATGATTAGACTTATTAGACTTGTGGATGTTATTGTGACCTATTCTAGACTTATGTTTTGGATTCTCGTGTTCTATTATTTCGTGCCATTTATCTTTTTTATAGATCTCTTGTGATTGAGTATTGATATTATTATTATATTATCGTCTTGTCTTCCTTATGGAGTTGAGATATCATTATCAGGTTATAATATATTATTGTGAGATGTTGATAGTTATTATCATTGACTTAGAGAGCATTCTACGTCATTGTTACAACGTAGGCTGGACGTTGCCACGTACTCGTGTCCGAATAACTGGATACGGGTTGTGACATCACCTTGCTCTGTCAAATTGGGCTTGGATCTGCAATCTTTCCGGTAGTAGCCCTTAATTCCATAGTTGAAGCAAGTCACATTTGACTTGGGTTTTGGCTTGAACGAAGTTGACTTCACCTTCAGATGGTTGAAGTCCTTCTTCTTGTGGTGAGAAGCCTTCTGCTTTCCCTTGGAGTCACTAACATGCACCAAGTTGGCCTTTGCCAACTGTTTGGATAGCGTGTCCACTTTATTTTGAGCCCCCAACTCATCTTTAATAAGGATGTTGTCTAGTAGTTGATCAAGGCTCACTTTCATCTTCTTTTGGTGCATATCCGAGATAAAGTTGACCCATCCAGGTGGGAGCTTGGCAATAATACCTTCCATGACGAAAGGGTCAACCATGGGCATGCAACTATCCACAAGTTTTTGATGCAACTTTAGAAATTTTTTGACTTGAGGCAATATCGTCTTGTCGTCATCAAATCGTATCTTCCAAACCTTTTCAGTAACATGAATCTTGTTGCAGTTCTCATCTGCCTTGTAGTGCTTTTCAAGTGACTCCCAAACGACCTTTTCATGATCCGTCTTGCTGTATGACTCCGCCAGAGTATCCTCCATGGAGTTTAGAATCAGCAACTTATAGAGATTGTTGTCTCTCCTGCACTTCTTTTACTTAGTAGTTGCAGTAGGAATCGCCCGAACAATAGCTTCATCACCCTCCAGAATAATAGGCTCACGATCTGTCAATATGTAGTCCACATTTACTAGTTGAAGATCAAGGATGAACTTTCTCTTCCTGTAATCCTCCTAAAATTCAACTAAGGTTATTACAGTTATTTTTTTTAATATTTATTTTATTTAAAAATTATTATTATTTTATTAGTGCATTTATAAACAGTTATTTGATTTTAGAAACCCCTTTTTTCGTTGCAATCAATTAAGATGGGCAACATGACCTCAAATCCCAAAACTGATTTATATAACCCCTAGCCAAACACGACATGCTAAGCGCATGACTTTGGTGTTACAATTATTCGAGTCGCTATAAGCCCCAAAAATAATATTAAACACCTAGCATATTTATTTAGTTAAAAGCTGACCTTTCTTGAATAATTAAACCAAATCGAGACAGAACCCAAATTGAACCCTCAAAGCAATTTCTCTAGCCCATGCACAACACCAGACACCCATCCCCCATAGTTTTACACACCAAACACTATTTTTTAACACAAAATCCTATATTTTAGTCTTTTTTAATCTAAATTCAGCAATTACCTATTTTGGCATGTTCCAGTGGACCTTTTTAATTATATTGCACCTCGTGTACACAACATGGGAGACGGGGGGGACCAACCCGTAGCCCAATGAGGTTTTCTCACCGGTTATACAAGTTTTATACACCCTCACCTTATTTTAACTATTGGATTTTAGCCTATATTAATCCATCCATTCATTCATTTAATAGCAACCTATATATAACCTATTCTAAACTAGGAACCCCACCCCCATACAAACTTGCAGCCGACCCTTCCCTCCTCTTCATGTGTGCTTCCTCCTTCCTCCCATCTTTCTTTTCTCCACATCGCCATCTTCTTCTTCCTTCTTCCACCAACAACACCAACACCACTACCGATAACAATACCGATACCATCCGACGCCTCTACTCGACCTTCTTCCCCTAACCCGTGGCCCACAGCAGCAGCCGCCCCTGTGCAGTCGTGCACCACCTCTCCACCACCCCACGTTTGCTCTCCGTCGACTATGGGTCGACCTAAAGGCCGAGTAACTCCTTCGTGAAGTCGAAAAGCAGTCGGACTTCACCGAACCCCGTAGGCGTCAAGACTTGGTAAGTTGATCAAACCCTCATTCCTTCATGTATATATGTATATGTTAGAGAACCAAGAAATCATCCATGCATGAACAAGAACCCTCTCCTTTCTTGTATATAACCCATGCAACCTACTAGTTGATCATGGAAGCACATTCATAGGTTTGGTTTAAGTTATAGCATGCAATATGAGTTGTTGTATTTTACAGAATTTATATTCAGATTTTAATATTAATTTCAGAAATTATTGGGTGTTATTTCAGAATTTATATATATTAAAGAATGTATATTAGGGTCTTAGACTATGGATAATTGATCACTAAGTAGTAAGGAACTTGTACTTGTGTATTGCATGCATAAAATAACGTATATATATATATATATATATATATATATATATATATATATATATATATATATATATATATATATATATATATGCATGCAATTATAATGTTAAATTATATATATTATATACGTGTATGCGTGTTCTCCATGTTATGGTTGAACATAACATGGGATGTATGAAAGTGTACGATGTACCACACTAGTCATGCGTAGTGTCATTGGCACCAACAACACGACATGGTTAACGAGCGCGTGACAACTCTATAATTTATATAAAAGTAGTAAATATTAAAACTAAGAATGTATTTATATATTACTGACAGGGCACGTCGGAGACGCAGCACCATCAGACGTGGACTTGGGACTCGCTATATCGCAGCAACAGACATAATGCAAGTGTACCTTGCCTTATTCACAGTAGATTATGCTCTAGTTATTTTATTGTTGCTATTTCTTTTATTGCTTGTAATTGTTATGACCTAGGACCACCATGATACTTAGCTTCCGGATTATATTTGGGTGCCAATTTTCGTACGTGGGTTCGGGTATCGTTAGTTACATTGTCAGCGCTTACCTACTCGTGCTACTCTTGCATGATTTACCATAGGACACTGTACTCGACTTTCAGGTACAGGAGCCACTCTTAAGATATTCGAGGATCCCGGCTTCTGTTTTAGGATAGGGCTGAAGACTTGTACTAGTGCTATTATTTACACCTTGACTTGATAGATAGAGATTTTCATGTATTTCGTGACTTGAGGTGTGAGATACATGGGGTTGGGGAGAACTTACCGTACTGCTGGGCTACCAAACTCTACTAGTATTATAGTACTGCAGGTACCTTGATGGGGCTTGTACGTACCTACTACTATTATTACTACTATCACTAGTACCCTTAGTATATGTATGAAACCCGGAGGTTTAGCGGACGAGTATGTTTTTACTTGCATACAAATAGATGGATTATGTTAGATACCATGTGCACACCTCTTTTCATTATTTCTTATCATTTACTGTACCTGTCTTGAGTTATTCTTGTACCTTGCTATGTCCCCTGAGGACCTGGATCCAGATTATGTCTCTAGGTATAGGTGAGGAGAGCTACCCCGAGGTTTACTGGACATGAGCTAACGTTGGAGCAGTACTTGCATCAGAGGACGAGGTTGTGCTCGAGGATTTCTCTTGAGCACAGTTACTATTTCATTTACTTTTTATGTTCTTTAGATATAGATACTTATATCTGTGACCACTGGATATATGTACTCAGTTTTATTTCTTTTCTTTAATTTTGATGACGGGTTGTTCCCCATGTCATTGTATAGTTTTGGACTTGTGATGCACAGTTTTTTTTATTTATTTTCTTGACTGTTCTATCTCCTTATATTGTGATTATTGTCTGTGGATAAGATTAGTTTAGATTGTATATTGTGACAGGAGTAGCAGACTTTATTTATCTATATTACAGCTTAAGTGCACTCTAATGGGTCCATTAAATTGGGTTGCCTATTAGAGTTGTGCTGTTGGCCATTGCCATAAAGCTAGTCCCTCGGTATTTTGGGACTGGGGCATGACTTGGTTTTGTGGTGGCCCATTTAGGTCAATAATTTATTGTTTTGGTTCCAACTTAGGAACCGAGCAAGCCTGCAAATTAAGATAGAATAAAATTATAGGATCTTATCTACAATTTGACACGTTCATGACCTCTATACCGAATTCAAAATAATTCTTTGACTTGCATCATGCTTTGAATCATTGTACGATCCTCATAGTTTACTTGTATACAGAGTAATGGATCCACGATCCAGCGATGAGACTCCCGCGGGTACACCATAAGGTGCTGTGGTTACCTACGATGATGGGGTGACACCACCGGGTGGAGATCCCTCTACTCAACAAAGTAATCAAGCAGATGAGTACGTCTCGAGGTTCCTGCAAGACGATATTCCACCACCACCTCAGTTTACTCCACCGATGCCAATTTTTCCACCAGGACAGCCTATGGACGGACAACATATGTTCCAAATATTCTACGCAATTATGAAAGCACAATAACAGGTTCATCAAGAGGCCCAATAACACCAGGCGGAGAACTTGAGGAACAACTTAGTGGCAGCACTGGAGCATTCAAATCCACTAGCCAGGCAACCATCGATGGGATCTATCTCAAATTTTTGTCAGTTGAAGCCACGTACCTTTTCGGGCAAGGAGGACCCCACTGAAGTTCATGAGTAGCTCACAAACACTCAACTTTAATCGGAAGAAGCTGAGCTTCCTAGAGAGTGTTGGATGATTACTGTCAAGATGCAGTTGACAGGTAATACGCATCATTGGTGGCTATCCGAGGAGAGACGGCTAGGCTCAGACCGAGTCACTTTGGAGGAGTTCTCTAGAATCTTCCAGGAGATATACATTCTAGCCATTGCCAGTGTAGAACTTAGAGATAAGTTTAAACGCCTCACTCAAGGCAACATGACAGTAGAAGAGTACAACAGATTTTATCTTTTTGAGTCGCTTCGCCCTTACTCTGATTTCGATAGAAGAGGAAAAGGCGAAGAAGTTCCTTGGCGGACTTAGCTTTGAGCTACAGAGATTGATTGGCTCCGTTGCACCCACATCATACACTGACGTCCTTGCCACAACACGACTCATGGACTGCGTCAATCGAAGAGAGTCCAGCCAGAAATGGCCGCACCCACTAGCACCAGCTAGAGTACCCCAGGGAGTAGCTACAAAGAGACTCACATGCACCAGCCACCTAGAGAAGCCTTGCAGCCACCGCCAATAAGTCAATATTGTGGCAAGCAAAGTCATATTAAGAGAGAGTGTAGACGCAAGTTGGGACTATGCTTGGTTTACATATCAGGACAACACTCAGCACGTGACTTTACGAGGGCACCTATGATTCACCGACCAGCCTTATCAGCACCGAGACCTACACAACAGCCACCTAGGCCATTCTATCTGTCACCACCATATTTTCTAGCAAGGATATTTTGGTTATTTCATAATTAGTTAAATATGTGCTTGTTGAATATTTATTTATTGTATTATTTGTTTATTGTTAGATGTTATATTTGATTTTGGACTTGTGTTAATGGACCTAACTAGTTTAGATTAGACTCATGGACCAACATTAATTTTAGTTAGATTGAGCCCAACAATCAAGTCCATCCATTAGGAGGATATCTTAATTAGTTAAACTAATTGGATTAGAACCTTTCTTCCTTAATTAATTCCTTCATGACAAGCCCTAAGGGATATTGTGGACTTTTTATAGTGACTTGGAGTAGGGGGCAAGGCCGGCTACAAGGGAAAAGGAGAGAGACACTCTATCTTCATCCATTCATCTCATTTCTAGATCTAGAATTTTTGTCATCCAAATTCCTTTATCCCTACACCAAATGCTACCCATATTCCTTTTCAATCCTTCTCTACTCACTATTGGAGGCTATTGGAATAAGAAGGAGGCAATAATCTACAAGGAGGAGGAATGAGCACTAGTTGAAGGCTCTTTACACTCATTTGGAGACTTGCATTAGGAATCCATCTCCCAATAAGTACAATTCAGTTTTTTCTCTCTAATGAGACTCTAAATCTATAGTTTAATCATTAGGAACTCTCTCATGTACTAAGGCTACCCATAGGAAGTGAAATTAGGTTTATAGGAGGCCTATGGAGAAAGTTATGGTGTATTTTATGCCTATTTTGGGAGAATTCTGAGATTGTCACATCATGTGTTTATCAATGGGTCAATTAGAACAAATTGACATGGGTTTGATTATATGAGACTAGGGTCGTATCCATAATTGGATACGTGTAGGCCGTATCATAGAAATTTGGCGATACGGGTTGAGTTGGGGGTTTTCTTCTGACACGGGGGTTTAAGCATGTCATATTTTAACACGGGCACGTATTTGAGTAGCTAGCATTTCATGTTGTTTCTAGTTATAATTCTAATCTTGCTCGTGTCCTTCAAGATACATTTGGTGGTGTGATGGAGCCATATCGCAAGCGTATCATAGTTTTGGTATGATACGGTATGATGCATTCCAAGTGTTTGTATTATTTGCTATATTACTTACATGCCCTCTAAATTTTTATCTTTCATGTCTAATTGAATTAGTTAGGAGTATATATTTGATATATATCTTGTACATGATATATATTGGTATAAGATGTTATATCACTATGTTTCAGATGTATTCATGTGTCTATATTTAGTGTTCAATTTTGGAATATCTTTGGTGGAGGGGGGTTACCACAACTATGTGAGGACTGTATGGAGTGTGTGTGCACTGCACATGGAGTTCTGTTTCCTGTGAGTATTAGATTTTAGGCCCCACAATAATATATGGGACTCTTGTGAAGTGCACTGGCATTGTGTGCACTATATCAGTCGGGCCTATGCATTTAAATGCACAACAACATGGAGTAGATGATCTGTTCAGTTTTGGCTATAGTATCAGCCGATTTTCGAGTAGTGTGGTGTGTTAAGGGGGAGCTGTTGTAGGTTACCTGCTGTTGGAAATAGTATGTGCAGTCTTATTGCAATCAGAGTAACTTGGAAGGGTCTTCTATGAGGCAAGTGCACGGGCAAGAACTCGGGCACTGCTATGCAGGCCAGTGCTTGTATTGCAGTTGCACCAGCAGCAGTGGGAGGATTAGTTGCAAAGGGAATATTTGACTAGCTTGGTGTATCTGTTAAGGGTAGCATGGGAGATTAGTTGTACTGCAGGGAGTTGGGGACTGAGTACAAGGGGAAGATATGATGTGTAGTATGAGGGTCAACCAAGGCATTAGTTTAGGAATACAAACTTGTGAGAGCAATATGGATATATTTGTATGGATACACCCCAGTGTATATAAGAGTATGTGTCAAATAGGTGTTAGAGTAGTATCAGATAGAGAGGCTAGTGAGGGGATGTTATTCCCAGGTCTGAGTATAGCATGGATGGGGGTAAATGCCAGTTGTTAGAGTTTTCTAAGGAGTATGTTAGTTATTTATATATAAGAGTTAGTACAAATATATATATACTAGTTAGTATAAGTATTAGTTTAGTTAATATTGGTTCTAGTATTACCTCGTACCAAAGAAATTATAGGTATTGGGTACGAGTATCAAGATGAGGGTAGCTAGAGTGATACCATGTTGGGTCAAAGCCAAGGTATCCATTTAGTATTAGTTTATTTAGGGATACTAGTATGTAGTATATTTGTATAACTTATAGAATATTTTTATAGATATATTTATGTATCTTACGATAAGGTATAGTACTAGTATCCTGTAGCTAGTATAGCCTAGATACATAGCGTATGGACCCAATATTCTAGAGATGGACTCATACAACCTAGAAATAGCTAATTTGACTATTTTGACCTAGAAATGGCTTTATGACCTAGAATTTGACTAGTTTGACTTATTTTTATTCAAAAATCTTGTATTGATGTAATATTCCATATTTGGGTGTTTGAGGCACCATTTCGGACATCTTTGATACTGTTCACTAGATTTTAGGCAAGTACATTCTCTGATAGTTTTCTATTTATGATATACCCTATATTTCTAATATTTAGTGTAGATATCATTGATTTTTTGACACGATGGTTACACAGATTGGTATATCCAGATCTCGTCATGAGATATTATTCCCTGGTATTTATGGTGTATCTTGTGCAAGCCTTGTTCCTTGTTTTTCTTTTAGATATACATACATCAATTTTTGGGGAGCCTAGCTACCTACCCAGTGAATCTCGTGTCATAACGTACCATGGTTGGATACACTATACCAGTCTGGACGAGGATTATTTAGTGTAAATATGTGATCATACCCTCCTTGTGCATGTCATTATAAGTGTTGATCATACACTACACGTATGATTAACTAGGCCCTAATCCTCGTGCAAGTTTCTAAGCCAATCACATATTGAAGCTGATACTCACTCATATAGTAGTAGTATTTCTTGCTCAATTCCATGATGCTCATTTCTTGTATTTAATTCCAGTATTCCTATTTTGTATATCTTTTATACTTGTCTCTTGCATCTTGTATATTTTACTTTATTTACTGTTACGTAGTTTTTATCATTCATTGGAACTGCTGTTAGAGGTGTACTTTGCTCCTTTCCTGATTGGATATATTTTTTCTCAGATGACACTGAGGAGTAGTATCCCACTCACTATGGGCCTCAGGATGTAGTTGGCTTAGAGCCAGATACTTTGGCTCTGGAGGGTCTCATCCCCGTTGAGACAGACGACCCAGTAACTGTAGCTCCGTAGATAGATTTATTTGTACTGGATTTGTCTCCAGCATTTTGATATTAGTATTTTTTATTATTAGATGACTCATTGGTATTACTTTGTCTCGTGGGTTGTATTTGACTCTTCAGTTCCTTATATCATATTCATCCGATTATTCTATCTTATAGATCTGTGATTGAGTATTTATATTTTATTGGTGGCATTATATGTATTGATGATCATTATTGCTAGATAGATATTTTACCCAAATAATATTCTACCGTCGATGCTACGACGTAGGCTAGACGTTGTTCACTACTCTCATCCCCACACCAGGTGCGGGTCATAACACGTCTTTAGTGGTGGCCCATATAGGTTTTTGAGGTCACAATTAGTGTGATTCATAGTGGTGCTCCGATTGAGTGCTATTACGAGCCTGTTTCAGGATATGGGATATAGGCTATAGGCTAAAAATACTCAATCACATCTAGAAAAATACTATTGTTCATTTTAACTGTTCTTTCGTGATATTTAATAATTGAGCTTTAACTGTCCTTCTTTGAATACATTATATCATGTGCCATATTGATTCTTTCCTTTCGCGTTGTCTCAGGATGCTTCCTAACACTGGATCACAGCAGAGAGGAGCAGTTTCTGAAAGATCTGCGACTTTCCGAGGGCCTTCACCAGTCACTTCTCTCGTGATTGGCGTATCAGCTGCGTTCGGGGGTCCACCTCCAGCTTATCGGACTGTTCCGGCTGTGTCTCAGGGACTTCCACCTCCACCTTCCGTGCTGACATATACGACTCAGGTGTTCGCATTGTTTCGCGAGATGCTGGAGGCTCAGAAGGCCCAGTCAGAGGCTCACCAGAGGCAGACCGACGTGTTACGAGAGGGTATTGAGAGTGCTCATCAACTTGCCCTTGCTATAGAAGAGAGAGGAGCTCCGGTCCATAGTAGGTTGCTCCGCAGGTTGCCCAGCTTCTGCCGAGTAATATTCAGGACTTCAAGAAGCTGGAACCTCGAGTCTTCAAGGGGACTGAGGGCATCGTCTATACTGATGATTGGCTCGAGGATATCCAGCGTTTCATGATGGTGTCCAGTTTTGCTAAAGATTTGAAGGTTGAGGAAGTAGGACTTCAACTGTTCGATATCGCCTGCACTTGGTTCAGGAATGAGCCACTTTTTGCTGATATAGGACAGTCTTGGGAGGTGTTCAAGGACCTCTTCAAGAGGAAGTTCTTTGTTTGGGCGGATAGATTGGACTTAAGGAGGCAGTTTGAGGGCCTTACTCAGGGGAGCATGTCCCTAGAGGAGTACGCCGCAGAGTTCGGTAGGCTGAGCAAATTTACAAAATATTTGGTGAGGAAGCCAGAGGTTCAAGCTATCCGCTTCCGCGAGAGTCTGAACTGGGAAGTAAAGATTCTGATTCTATCTTTCTATGAGACGTATTCAGAGATACTTGCGGAGGCACACAAGGTTGAGCGGGAGTTGGGCTTAAAACCTAAGAGAGACCACGATCCTTTTCTGGGGGCTAGTAGCAGCGCAAGGACTGCTAAGTATCCTTATTTCCAGTCTAGGCCTTTTCAGCAGCTACAACAGCACCAGACTCCAGCTAGGACACCGGTTCACCAGGCACCACAGCCGTATCAGAGACAGTCACAACAAGCTTCCTTCCACTTCTGTAAGAAGCCCGGCCACATCTGGGAAGTTTGAAGGAAGAGGTTGGTAGTTTGTCTGTATTATGGTACCGAGGGACATCAACTAAGGGACCGTCCTTCCAACCCTCGTCGTGCAGTTCAAAGAGCAGCTCCAGCTCTGAGAACATAAGCGAGACCACTTGCAGTACAGCCAAGGGGACCGCTGTTTCTGAACCAGCAGCAACATTATGCCTAGTACCAGCATCATGGGGGTGCACTTCAGGGACGAGCATTTGCTATGACTGTCGAGGAGGCCGAGCCCATCAGAGATATTATCGCAGGTTTTGTTCTTCTCGATTTTATTCCAGCTTTAGCATTATTTGATAGTAGTTCTTCCCATAGTTTTGTATCTATTTCTTTTGCACTAAAGCATCATTTGGTAGCTGAGTCTTTGCTTTGGACTTGCAAGATTATAACCGGGAGATGCATTATCCTGGATAGTGATATTTGCAAGAATCATAGAGTTACTCTGGGAGGCCAGGAGCTGAGTACATATATACTTGTAATGCCACTTCCGAGCTATGACATTGTACTCGGGATGGATTGGTTGAGTAAACACCATGCTAGTATAGATTGCAGAGAAGGTAGAGTTTTGTTTAGGCTACCAGGAGAGCCAGAGTTTGAGTTTGCTAGTGGAGCTGTAGACCAGAGAGAAGGCATTATCTATGGAGCTATGGTGGAAGACAAGGAGTTGCCACATCCTTTGATAGCAGTGTTCTTGGATGTGTTTCCTAAGGAATTTTAGGATTGTCGCCAGATCAAGATATTAAATTCTCTATAGACTTGGTGTCAGGTGTAGAACCAATTTTACAGTATGTCTATAGAGTAAACAACAGTGAGCTGGTCGAGCTGAAGAAGCAAGTGGATGAGTTATAAGATAAGGGGTTTATCAAATCCAGTTCTTCACCGTGGGGAGCCCCGGTATTGTTTATACCAAAAAAATGTGGATCGGTGTGCATGTGCATCGATTACAGGGCATTGAATAATCTCACTATAAAGAATAAATATCTATTGCCATAGATTATTGACCTGTTCGATCAGTTGAGTGGCGCCAAGGTGTTTTCCAGGATAGACTTGAGATCAGGCTACCATCAGGTGAAAGTAAAGCCGGAGGACATTCCGAAGACTGCTTTTAGGCTCGGTATGGCCAGTATGAGTTCATGGTGATGCCGTTTGGGTTGACTAATACCCCGACAGTATTTATGAATTTGATGAACAAGGTGTTCCACCAGTACCTTGACAAGTTCGTGGTGGTGTTCATCGATGACATACTCATATACTCGAAGACACTAGAGGACCACGGGGAGCATTTACGGATTATGTTGGATGTGTTGAGAAAAAAGAAGTTGTATGTGAAGCTGTCCAAGTTTGAGTTCTTCCTGGACAAGGTGGAGTTCTTGGGACATGTTGAGACTGATAATAGAATTTCAGTGGATCCGAAGAAGATCGTAGCAGTGGAATCTTGGAAGACCCCGAGTTCAGTGGCAGAGATCAGAAGTTTCTTGGGTCTAGCAGGCTACTACAGGAAGTTTGTGCAAAATATTTCAAGGATTGCTGAGCCAATGACTAGACTCACCAGGAAGGATGCAGATTTTGTTTTGACAGAGGAGTGTCAGGCTACTTTTGAGGAATTGATGAACGAGGTTGATGTCTGCTCCTATTTTGACATTGCCATCAGGGTTTGGAGGTTTCACTATCTATATTGATGTATTGGGGAAATGGCTGGGTTGTGTTCTTCAGCATAATAGGAAAGTAATTTCCTATGCATCCAAGCAGTTGTGTCTTCATGAGAAGAACTATCCTACCCATGATTTGGAGTTGGCAGTAGTCATCTTTGCCTTGAAGTTGTGGAAACACTATTTATACGGAGATGTCACTACCCAATTCTAGAAAATAGGGTATATTTTTTTTTATTTGATAAATAGTGGTTTGTATTTAATTAATTATATTTATATTTAAATAGTGATTGCATTATTTTTATTATTTTTATTATGATTGTTTTAGGGTTTTGGCTAGCCTGGACCCATGTCATACCCTAGTGGACCCATGTCCGACCCAGCCCACACCCTTGTGAGAATTATTTTGGGGCTTAGATTTATTTATTATATTTTTAGAAGGTTAGTGGGAGAGATTTGGAGTTAGTTTGAGTGTTTTTGGACCCCGGAACCCAAAAACGAGTTTCGGAGGGGCATTTTGGACATTTGCCACTTTGGAGACCCCTTTAATTGACTTGTGGCCGGCCCCTACCTACCCATTCCCGATTCCAGCAGCAGCCCCCCCCTCTTTGTATTCTTCTTCATTTACTTCTTCTTCTTCATTCCTTCTTCTTCTCCACTTCTCCTTTCTTCTTCCTCCCTTCTCCAAGTAAGCTTTTCTCCATCTTTCTTCTTTCTTTCTTCCATTTCTTCTTCTTTAAGCTAATTCTAACCTTGCATTTTCTCTAACCTAGGTGTGAGGAGCTTAGATCTAGTGTGGGAGCTAGAATTGGTGGCTTGGAGCTTGAGGGAGGTGAATTCTAGGGATTGTGAGACTTTGGCCTTGGGATTCCAACTCCCAAGAGGTAAAACCTAACTTTTTCCTTCCTAATTATTTTTGTGTAGTGTAATTAGTGTTGTAGAACCTTCATAGACCCTAACCCTACCCGTAGGAGGAAGTTGGAACTAGTTTGGGTGAGTTTAGAGACTTTGACATTAGGTTTTGTGTCGAATTCGGGTGGAATCCGAATTTGGCCCAATTTTGGGTGATGCCCTAGGTTAGATGGACCTAGGTAGACATTGTCGGGTGTCTAGAGGGTGAGTGCGTGTCTCCGTTCGGACACGGGAAGCCGCGTCGCGGAGAAACAGACATTTCGGACGAAATTGGGGCTTTTCGTCGTCGTCGATTCTAAGTGCGTGTGCGTTTCCACCACGGACCTAGAATCGATACGGGAGCACATTTTATAGGATCTAGACATCGTGTAGAGTGCGTGGGTAAATTTTGGGCCGATTCTGAGTTCGTTTGGTGTGCGTTTCAGGAGGTTTTCCGAGCCGCGCACCACGTGTTCGTCGAAATGACCGAACAGCCATTTTGACTTGGTTTCCTCATTTTGGCTTTGTGCGCGCGTTAGGTTAGTATCGGGGAGTGTGTGCTAGAGTTTTTGAGTTATATTTTATATATTTTAGGGTATTGGTGAGTGTCGGGGTCGTTGGACGTGAGTGGGGCGTGTGGTTTGAGTGTTGTGTGCGTGGTTGTGTTGTATTTATATGTGTCTATATATATATATTTATATATAATTGTATGTGTGTATATGTATATATATATTTATATATATGTGTGTATTTATATTTATGTACTTGTATATGTATATGTCTATGTGTATATATATATATATGTATATGTATAAGTGTGCTTGCGTGTGTATGTGTATATATATATATATATATAGATATGTATGTGTATATATATATATATATCTTAGAGTGTGTGTGTGTATTGGTATGTATATATATATTTGTAAGTGTGCATATATATATTAATATGTGTGTTTATATATATATATATATAGCTATGTATATTTATAGGTGTGTGTGTGTGTTTAAGTGTGTGTGTATTAGTGTGTGAGTGTGCTAGTGTGTGTGTTAGAGTGTGTAGTTAAGTGTGTGTATATATATATGTATCTAGTTGATATATATATAGATATATATGTAGATATATATATATATATATAAAGTGATATATATATGTATGGGTATGTATGTGTGTGTGCTTGTGTGTTGGAAGGGGGGGGAACCAGCAGCTGCAGCAGCAGCAGCAGAACCAGCAGCAGCAGCAGCAGAACCAGCAGCAGCAGCAGTAGCAAGTGCAGCAGCAGCAGAATCAGCAGCAGCAGCAACATAGATCAGCAGCAGCAGTAGCATAGAGCAGTAGCAGCAGCAAATGCGAAGCAAGGAGCAGTAGCAGCGGCTAGTAGCGAGAGCTAGTGAGGGAGAGTGAGAGATTGGTATATATATATGTGATAGGTGGATAGATAATAAGTTAGATAGATAGATATATCAATAGATAGATAGTTAGGTAGATAAGATAAATAGATAGTGAGATAGATATTGATAGATAGATAGCTAGGTATTTAGATAGATAGATACTAGATAGGTAGATAGCTAGATACTTAGATATATCTATCTAAGAGATAGATATCTATATACCTATACTTATATATATATATATAGATATCTTGATAGGTAATATATATATATGTTATGATTGGATAAGGTAATGGGTATTGGGTGTGTGTGTGTGGATATATATATGTATATAGGTAGATACCTACTTAGATGTATTAATAGATAGTAGATATCTATATTACCTAGCCTAGATTAATAACTAGGTGCATAATTAATAGCTAGGTAGCTAGTTAGAGGGTTTTAGAGCGAAACCTCAATACCTTGAGATACCGAGGTATCTCGATACCTTGAGATATTCAAGGTATTGAGTTTCGAGCGGGGTATTTGAGCATTAGCCTAGGAAATGCTTGGGAGTAATTTTTATATGTTTATGTATATATAATTACGCGTGCTAGCATAGGTTTTAGCGGGTTTAAGCGGGGTACGTGGCCTAGGGCGAGGTATCGGATACCGAGGGTATCCCGGTATCTCGATTAGGCGAGTTTGTGAGTTTAGTAGCTTAATGAGCTCGGTTTGACCTAGAATTTTAGGGGCATCCTAGTTTGACCTAGCTTTGACCAAATTTGTCCTCATAGACAGTAAAAGTCAACGTTTGACCTAGTTTTGACCTAGAGTTGACTTTTTGGCCCCCGGGTTGACTTTTTGACCCGAATTCCACCGGTTTGACCCGTTCGACCTAGAATAGCCCTAGAAGCCTGTTTTTAATTATTTTATATCAGTTTAAATGCTTCGAACCCTGTTTAATTCTGCTTTTCGTATTAGGTCCTTGCGACACCGGTCCGGATCTCGATCCTCATCAGTTGCTCAGGACATCAGGCGAGTACCTACCTCTGATAGTTTCCATTTCATGATAGCGTTTATATCACCTGTTCTAGAACTGTAATACTTGATTCTGACACTTTATTACACGAGCTGGTACTAGTGGATCCCGTCATGAGGTGCTATCCCCCTTACCGTGTTCAGCGGGTACTCTATCACGTGTATTTCATCATGTGCTTCGGGTATTGATTATCATGTGCTATCATGTGCTTCTTGTGCTCTCGCCTTCGTGTGCGCGAGCTATTATCATCTACGTAGCGTGTTGTGGTTGGATCCAATGGTGTTAGTGGGGGAGGGGAGTAGTGAGTTGGTTATATGATCAAAGCCAAACAGTATTCATGTGTATGTCGGTTATGCAACTCACGCATAACGGAGTTATTGTAGTGACTTTCATGTGCAACCTAAGCCGATCACATAACGAACTTGTGCTCAAGGCACTTAGCTAGTATTCATGTTTCTCACCTGCAGTTACTTTTCCACTACTTGTATTGTTCTCCAGTTTATATTACAGCTATTTATTGTGCTCCAGCTTATATTTATTTCTTATGCCTCTTGATTACTTTTCTATTGCTCGTCATATACACCTTACCATGTATTTGGAGTTGCTTTCAGAGTTATGTACTTCGCTCCAGTCCTGACTGGGCATATTTTTTCCAGAGGATCCTGAGGACTATTGCCCTACGTTCTACGGGCCTGGTATTGACGACTGTTGTGACCCCGAGGAGGAGTGCGCCGAGGAGACGCCGATAGCACCCTAGTTAGCTAGGTGGGTTTCCTGGGTTTTCCTTGTGGTCTGTATTTTGGATGACTGTACTTATTCTTTTGTTGCTTGAGATGTTGTAGCTATTTGTAGACTTGGACTGTATTATTTTGGATTATCTTGCTCTCTTGGTTCTGTTTTTTTGTTTATATCATATCGTGCTTATATTCTTCCTCTAGTTCTGTGATTGAGATTATTGTCATATATATATTACGTGGTTGTCCTCCTGTTGGAGAGGATTTTATTCACATATATATATTGCGTGGTTTTGCCCTCCTTTTGGAGAGGTCATGCCGGATTTTTCTGTGAGTTATCTAGATAGTTGGTTGACCTAGAACGGACCTTTACAGCGTTCTACCGCCGATTCTGCGGCGTAGGCTGGACGTACCCACGGCTCATGCCCGATTTTCGGGTGCGGGTCGTGACACGTTTTTGGTGGTGGCCCATGCAGGTCGGCTTTTTAGTTTACTTGCAATAGGATATAGGAGATAGGCTGAGAGAGAGTGTGCTCAATCACAACTAGGACCCCTCCTGATTTTTTTTGCTATCTTTAATTTTTCTGAAATTGTTTTCTTTTGTAATATTATTGTCCTTCATTGATGTTATCGTTTCTTGTACTGTACTGACTCCTTTTGATCTGTGTTCTCCTTGATTCCATTCCAGCACTTGCTTTATTTGATTCCGGTGCTTCCCATAGCTTTGTGTCTGTATCTTTTGCTGTTAAACACCATCTTGTTGCTGAACCTTTAGCTAGACTCTGCAAGATCACGACCGGAGGTGGTATCATCCTAGTCCGTGATGTCTGCAGAGACCGGAGAGTTATCTTGGGAGGCCGGGAGTTGAGTGTGTGCCTACTCGTAATGCCACTTCCGAGCTACGATGTTGTACTCGGGATGGATTGGTTGAGTACGCATTATGCTAGTATAGATTGTCGTGGAGGCAGAGTTTTGTTTAGTCCGCCAGGTGAGCCAGAGTTTCAGTTTGCCAGAGGAGCAGCGGAGCAGACCGAGGGAGTCTTCTGCGGAGCCCTGGTGGTAGAGCCGAGGTCGCTACATCCACTGATAGAGGAGTATATGGATGTCTTTCCGGAGGAGTTGCCAGGGTTACCTCCGGACAGAGATGTGGAGTTCTCTATAGACTTGGTGCCAGGCGCGGAGCCGATATCCTAGCACGTCTATAGAGTCAGCAACAGTGAGCTGGTAGAGTTGAAGAAGCAGGTGGATGAGCTTCAGGACAAGGGATTTATCAGATCTAGTTCTTCTCCGTGGGGTGCTCCGGTACTTTTTGTGCCGAAGAAGGATGGGTCGATACGAATGTGTATCGACTAAAAGGCTCTGAACAGCCTCACAATCAAGAACAAGTATCCGCTGCCGCGTATTGATGATCTATTTGACCAGTTGAGCGGAGCGAGGGTGTTTTCCAGGATTGATCTGAGGACAGGCTACCACCAGGTGAAGGTCAGGAAGGAGGATATTCCGAAGACAGCTTTTCGGACCAGATATGGACAGTATGAGTTCTTGGTGATGTCGTTTGGGTTGACTAATGCCCCGGCAGTGTTCATGAATCTGATGAACAAGGTATTCCATCAGCATCTGGACAGGTTTGTGGTGGTGTTTATAGATAACATCTTGGTGTATTCGAAGACCCCAGAGGAGCACGAGGAGCATCTGAGGATAGTGCTGGAGACTCTCAGGAGGGAGAAGCTTTATGGAAAGCTCTCGAAGTGTGAGTTCTTCCTTGACAAGGTTGAATTCCTTGGTCATGTGGTGACTGGAGAGGGTATCTCGGTGGATCCGAGAAAGATCAGGGCAGTAGAGGCATGGAGTGCTCCGAGTTCAGTAGCCGAGGTCAGGAGTTTCCTGGGACTGGCAGGTTACTACAGGAGATTTGTTCAGGATTTTCCCCGGATTGCAGAGCCGTTGTCCAGGCTGACTCGGAAGGACGTGGAGTTTGTTTGGTCAGAGGAGTGCCAGATCGCCTTTGAAGAGCTGAAGAGGAGGTTGACGACAGCTCCAGTGTTGACGTTGCCATCAGGTTCTGGAGGTTTTACTATCTATAGTGATGCATCGGGGAAGGGACTGGGTTGTGTGTTACAGCAGAATGGGAGGGTGATTGCCTATGCTTCCAGACAATTATGTCCTCATGAGAAGAATTACCCTACCCACGATTTGGAGTTGGCAGCGGTCATTTTTGCTCTGAAGTTGTGGAAACACTATTTATACGAAGAGCGTGTGGAGATCTTCACAGACCACAAGAGCTTGAAGTATGTGTTTACCTAAAAAGAGCTGAACATGAGGCAGAGGAGATGGTTGGAGTTGATGAAAGACTTCGATATATCATTGCAGTATCATCCAGGGAAGGCAAACGTAGTTGCGGATGCATTAAGCAGGTATCCGGTAGCTATGTGCCTGACTACAGATCGTTATCTTCTGGCAGATCTAGAGAGCTTGGGCATTGAGGTGATAGTGCCTGGAATTGAGATGCAGATATGGGGACTGCAGATTCAGTCAGAGTTGGTAGACCGGATCAGGGCTACACAGTTTGAGGATGAGTCCCTGAGGAGCATCAGGGAGCAGGTTCAGATGGGTTTAGCAGATGACTTCACCATTGCTGATGATGGTTCATTGCGGCACGGTACCAGGTTGTGTGTGCCGAGTGGGTCATTGCGCGAGGAGGTTCTCCAGGAGGCGCATCGATCCCAGTACTCTATGCATCCCGGTGCCAACAAGATATATAGAGATCTGAGACAGCATGTATGGTGGTACGGGATGAAGCGGGAGGTAGCACGCTTCGTATCCCGATGCTTAGTGTGCCAGCAGGTGAAGGCGGAGAGGCAGAGGCCAGGAGGATTACTCCAGCCGTTACCCATTCCGGAGTGGAAATAGGAGCATGTGACTATGGATTTTGTTTCTGGACTTCCCCGTTCTCCAGGCGGGAAGGATGCAATTTGGGTCATCGTGGACAGGTTGACCAAATCGGCCCAATTCTAGAAAATAGGGTATATTTTTTTTATTTGATAAATAGTGGTTTGTATTTAATTAATTATATTTATATTTAAATAGTGATTGCATTATTTTTATTATTTTTATTATGATTGTTTTAGGGTTTTGGCTAGCCTGGACCCATGTCATACCCTAGTGGACCTATGTCCGACCCAGCCCACACCCTTGTGAGAATTATTTTGGGGCTTAGATTTATTTATTATATTTTTAGAAGGTTAGTGGGAGAGATTTGGAGTTAGTTTGAGTGTTTTTGGACCCCGGAACCCAAAACCGAGTTTCGGAGGGACATTTTGGACATTTGCCACTTTGGAGACCCCTTTAATTGACTTGTGGCCGGCCCCTACCTACCCATTCCCGATTCCAGCAGCAGCCCCCCCCTCTTTGTATTCTTCTTCATTTACTTCTTCTTCTTCATTCCTTCTTCTTCTCCACTTCTCCTTTCTTCTTCCTCCCTTCTCCAAGTAAGCTTTTCTCCATCTTTCTTCTTTCTTTCTTCCATTTCTTCTTCTTTAAGCTAACCCTAACCTTGCATTTTCTCTAACCTAGGTGTGAGGAGCTTAGATCTAGTGTGGGAGCTAGAATTGGTGGCTTGGAGCTTGAGGGAGGTGAATTCTAGGGATTGTGAGACTTTGGCCTTGGGATTCCAACTTCCAAGAGGTAAAACCTAACTTTTCACTTACTAATTATTTTTGTGTAGTGTAATTAGTGTTGTAGAACCTTCATAGACCCTAACCCTACCCGTAGGAGGAAGTTGGAACTAGTTTGGGTGAGTTTAGAGACTTTGACATTAGGTTTTGTGTCGAATTCGGGTGAAATCCGAATTTGGCCCAATTTTGGGTGATGCCCTAGGTTAGATGGACCTAGGTAGACGTTGTCGGGTGTCTAGAGGGTGAGTGCATGTCTCCGTTCGGACACGGGAAGCCGCGTCGCGGAGAAACGAACATTTCGGGCGAAATTGGGGCTTTTCGTCGTTGTCGATTCTAAGTGCGTGTGCATTTCCACCACGGACCTAGAATCGACGCGGGAGCACATTTTCTAGGATCTAGACATCGTGTAGAGCGCGTGGGTAAATTTTGGGCCGATTCCGAGTTCGTTTGGTGTGCGTTTCAGGAGGTTTTTCGAGCCGCGCACCACGTGTTCGTCGAAATGACCGAACGGCCATTTTGACTTGGTTTCCTCGTTTCGGCTTTGTGCGCGCATTGGGTTAGTATCGGGGAGTGTGTGCTAGAGTTTTCGAATTATATTTTATATATTTTAGGGTATTGGTGAGTGTCGGGGTCGTTGGGCGTGAGTGGGGCGTGTGGTTTGAGTGTTGTGTGCGTGGTTGTGTTGTATTTATATGTGTCTATATATATATATTTATATATAATTGTATGTGTGTATATGTATATATATATTTATATATATGTGTGTATTTATATTTATGTACTTGTATATGTATATGTCTATGTGTATATATATATATATGTATATGTATAAGTGTGCTTGCGTGTGTATGTGTATATATATATATATAGATGTGTATGTGTATATATATATATATATCTTAGAGTGTGTGTGTGTATTGGTATGTATATATATATATTTGTAAGTGTGCATATATATATTAATATGTGTGTTTATATATATATATATATAGCTATGTATATTTATAGGTGTGTGTGTTTAAGTGTGTGTGTATTAGTGTGTGAGTGTGCTAGTGTGTGTGTTAGAGTGTGTAGTTAAGTGTGTGTATATATATATGTATCTAGTTGATATATATATAGATATATATGTAGATATATATATATATAGAGTGATATATATATATGTATGGGTATGTATGTGTGTGTGCTTGTGTGTTGGAAGGGGGGGGAACCAGCAGCTGCAGCAGCAGCAGAACCAGCAGCAGCAGCAGTAGCAAGTGCAGCAGCAGCAGAATCAGCAGCAGCAGCAGCATAGATCAGCAGCAGCAGTAGCATAGAGTAGTAGCAGCAGCAAATGCGAAGCAAGGAGCAGTAGCAGCGGCTAGTAGCGAGAGCTAGTGAGGGAGAGTGAGAGATTGGTATATATATATGTGATAGGTGGATAGATAATAAGTTAGATAGATAGATATATCAATAGATAGATAGTTAGGTAGATAAGATAAATAGATAGTGAGATAGATATTGATAGATAGATAGCTAGGTATTTAGATAGATAGATACTAGATAGGTAGATAGCTAGATACTTAGATATATCTATCTAAGAGATAGATATCTATATACCTATACTTATATATATATATAGATATCTTGATAGGTAATATATATATATGTTATGATTGGGTAAGGTAATGGGTATTGGGTGTGTGTGTGTGGATATATATATGTATATAGGTAGATACCTACTTAGATATATTAATAGATAGTAGATATCTATATTACCTAGCCTAGATTAATAACTAGGTGCATAATTAATAGCTAGGTAGCTAGTTAGAGGGTTTTAGAGCGAAACCTCAATACCTTGAGATACCGAGGTATCTCGATACCTTGAGATATTCAAGGTATTGAGTTTCGAGCGGGATATTTGAGCATTAGCCTAGGAAATGCTTGGGAGTAATTTTTATATGTTTATGTATATATAATTACGCGTGCTAGCATAGGTTTTAGCGGGTTTAAGCGGGGTACGTGGCCTAGGGCGAGGTATCGGATACCGAGGGTATCCCGGTATCTCGATTAGGCGAGTTTGTGAGTTTAGTAGCTTAGTGAGCTCGGTTTGACCTAGAATTTCAGGGGCACCCTAGTTTGACCTAGCTTTGACCAAATTTGTCCTCGTTGACCGTAAAAGTCAACGTTTGACCTAGTTTTGACCTAGAGTTGACTTTTTGGCCCTCGGGTTGACTTTTGACCCGAATTCCACCGGTTTGACCCGTTCGACCTAGAATAGCCCTAGAAGCCCGTTTTTAATTATTTTATATCAGTTTAAATGCTTAGAACCCTGTTTAATTCTACTTTTCGCATTAGGTCCTTGCGACACCGGTCCGGATCTCGATCCTCATCAGTTGCTCAGGACATCAGGCGAGTACCTACCTCTGATAGTTTCCATTTCATGATAGCGTTTATATCACCTGTTCTAGAACTGTAATACTTGATTCTGACACTTTATTACACGAGCTGGTACTAGTGGATCCCGTCATGAGGTGCTATCCCCCTTACCGTGTTCAGCGGGTACTCTATCACGTATATTTTATCATGTGCTTTGGGTATTGATTATCATGTGCTATCATGTGCTTCTTGTGCTCTCGCCTTCGTGTGCACAAGCTATTATCATGTACGTAGCGTGTTGTGGTTGGATCCAATGGTATTAGTGGGGGAGGGGAGTAGTGAGTTGGTTATATGATCAAAGCCAAACAGTATTCATGTGTATGTCGGTTATGCAACTCACGCATAACGGAGTTATTGTAGTGACTTTTATGTGCAACCTAAGCCGATCACATAACGAACTTGTGCTCAAGGCACTTAGCTAGTATTCATGTTTCTCACCTGTAGTTACTTTTCCACTACTTGTATTATTCTCCAGTTTATATTACAGCTATTTATTGTGCTCCAGCTTATATTTATTTCTTATGCATCTTGATTACTTTTCTATTGCTCGTCATATATACCTTACCATGTATTTGGAGTTGCTTTCAGAGTTATGTACTTCGCTCCAGTCCTGACTGGGCATATTTTTTCCAGAGGATCCTGAGGACTATTGCCCTACGTTCTACGGGCCTGGTATTGACGACTGTTGTGACCCCGAGGAGGAGTGCGCCGAGGAGACGCCGATAGCACCCTAGTTAGCTAGGTAGGTTTCCTGGGTTTTCCTTGTGGTCTGTATTTTGGATGACTGTACTTATTCTTTTGTTGCTTGAGATGTTGTAGCTATTTGTAGACTTGGACTGTATTATTTTGGATTGTCTTGCTCTCTTGGTTCTGTTTCTTTGTTTATATCATATCGTGCTTATATTCTTCCTCTAGTTCTGTGATTGAGATTATTGTCATATATATTTTGCTTGGTTGCCCTCCTGTTGGAGAGGATTTTATTCACATATATATATTGCGTGGTTTTGCCCTCCTTTTGGAGAGGTCATGCCGGATTTTTCTGTAAGTTATCTAGATAGTTGGTTGACCTAGAACGGACCTTTACAGCGTTCTACCGCCGATTCTGCGGCGTAGGCTGGACGTACCCACGGCTCATGCCCAATTTTCGGGTGCGGGTCGTGACAGGAGAGCATTTGGAGATCTTCATAGACCACAAGAGATTGAAGTATATTTTTACTCAGAAGGAGTTGAACATGAAGCAGCGATTTGGACATATCTTTACAGTATCATCCAAAAAAAGCCAATATAGTTACCGATGCCTTGAGCATGTATCCGATAGCTATGTTTTTGACGTAGGATCTATATTTTTTAGAGGATCTAGAAATCTAGGGTATTGAGGTGATAGTCCGTGGTTTTGCCATGCAGATGTGGGGGTTGTAGATATAATCAGAGTTAATGGACAGGATCAAGGCAGCCCTGTATGATGATGTATCTCTGAGGAGCATCAGATCTCAGGTGAGAGCATGATTAGAGGATAATTTTACTAATGTTGAGGATAGTTAATTGCGGTATGGTGCTAGATTATGTGTGTCTAGTGGGGAGCTGCGTGAGAAGGTATTGCAGGAAGTGCATCACTCTCATTATTCCATACATCCAGGTGCCAACAAGATGTATCGGGATATGCGAGAGAGTGTGTGGTAGTTTGGCATGAAGAGGAAGGTGGCACAGTTTGTATCCAGATGCTTAGGGTGCCAGAAGGTGAAAGCCGAGAGGCAGGGGCCAGGTAGATTACTTCAGCCATTACCTATTCTAGAGTAGAAGTGGGAGCACATTACTATAGATTTTGTGTCTGGACTTACACGATCTCCAGGAGGAAAAGACGCTGCCTTTCAAGGTGGGTTTGTCTACGGAGAAGCTTGCAGAGATATATGTGAGGCAAATCGTCAGGATACATAGGATTCCCATTAGCATAGTTTTAGATCGGGATAGTCGTTTCACTTCTCATTTCTGGAGGAGTTTGTAGGCGAGTTTAGGCACCCAGCTCAAGTTCAGTACTACATAACATCCTCAGACAGATGGGCAGTCGGAGAGGACCATTCAGACTCTCGAGGATATGCTGCACACCTGTGTACTAAATTTTGGGGGATCTTGGGAGGACTATCTTAATTTGGTAGAGTTTGCTTACAACAACAGCTACCAGGCTAGTATAGAGATATCACCATTTGAGGCTCTGTATGGTCGGAGATGTCGTACCCCTTTGTCATGGGACGATATTGGAGAGAGAGCTTTACTAGGGCCAAAGATGGTTGTGGATGCAGCGGAGAAGGTTAAGTTGATCAGAGACAGACTTCGAGTGGCGCAGGACAAATAGCGACATTAGGCCGATAGCCACCCAGACCTTTGGAGTTTGAGGTATAGTTTTAGATTTTTTTATTTTTGTTTTATACTTGATATTGGTTGTTTGTTATAGATTAAGTTCTTAAGCTTGTGTTTTGTTCTAGATTGGTGGTTTGATGTTTCTGAGGATTTCTTCGACACGAGGCACAATTCGTTTCGGTGGAGGCGGGATGCTTAGTCCACGATTCATCGGACCTTTCAGTATTCTCGAGAGGGTCGATGCAGATGCTTACAAACTATACTTGCCACCTGTATGGGAGGGATTACACAATGTGTTTTATGTGTCGTAGTTAAGACAGTACGTGGCGGATCCTAGTCACGTATTGGATTACCCGGAGATAGAGGTGGGCCCTACTCTTAGCTATTTAGAGAAGCCAGTTAAGATTCTGGATCAGAGAGAGAAGGTGCCGAGGAACCAGACTATTTTCTTGGTATGCGTCACATGGAGGCATCACTCTCCGGGTGAGTCTACTTGGGAGATGGAGGATAAAATGCGAGAACGTTACCCATATTTGTTTGTACCTTGAGATATGTTCTTTCCTGATTCTGTTTTATTTTCTGGGGGTAGTTTCATCTTTGAATTTCGAGGACAAAATTATTTTAAGGGGGGTAGACTTGTCACTACCATATTTTCTCGCAAGGGTATTTTGGACATTTCATAATTAGTTAAATATGTGCTTGTTGAATATTTATTTATTGTATTATTTTTTTATTGTTAGATATTATATTTGATTTTGGACTTGTGTTAGTGGACCTAACTTGTTTAGATTAGACTCATGGACCAATATTAATTCTAGTTAGATTGTGTCCAACAATCAAGCCCATTCATTAGGAGGATGACTTAATTATTCAAACCAATTGGATTAGAACCTTCCCTCCTTAATTAATTTCTTTATGAAAAGCCCCAAGGGGTATTGTGGACTTTCTATAGTGACTTGGAGTAGGGACAAGGCCGGCCACAAGGGGGAAGGAGAGAGACTCTCTCTTTCTTCATCTCTTCATCTTATTTCTAGATCTAGAATTTTTCTCATCCAAATTCCTTCATTCCTATACCAAAACCTATCCAAATTCCTTTCCAATTCCTTCTCTACTCACCATTGGAGGCTATTGGAACAAGGAGAAGGCAAGAATCTATAAGGAGAAGGAAGGAGCACAAGTTGAAGGGTCTTGACACTCATTTGGAGACTTGTATTAGGAATCCATCTCCCAATAGGTATAAATCAATTTTCCCTCTCTAATTAGACTCTAAACTATAGTTTAATCATTAGGGACCCTCCCATGTACTATGGCTACCCATAGGAAGTGGAATCAGGTTCATAGGAGGCCTATGGAGGAAGTTATGGTGTATTTTATGCCAATTTTAGGAGAATTTCGAGATCGACACATCATGTGTTTGTCAATGGGTCAATTAAACCAAATTGACATGTGTTTGATTGTATGAGACTAGTATCATATCCATAATTGGATACGTGTAGGCCGTATCATGGCAATTTGGAGATACATGTTAATTGGGGGGTTTTCTTTCAACACGGGGGTTTGAGCATGTCATATTTTGACACAGACACGTATTTGAGTAGCTAGCACTTTGTGTTGTTTCTAATTATAATTTTAATCTTGCTTGTGTCCTTCAGGATATATTTGATGGTGTGGTGGAGTCGTATCGCAAGTACATCATAGTTTTGGTGTGATACGGTGCGATGCACGCTAAGTGTTTGTATTATTTGCTATATTACTTACATGCCCTCTAAATTTCTATCTTTCATATCTAATTGCATTGGTTAGGAGTATATATTTGATATATATCTTGTACATAATATATATAGGTATACGATGTTATATCACTTTGTTTAGGATGTATTCATGTGTGTTCATGTGTCTATATTTAGTGTTCACTTTTGGACTGTCTTTGGGGGGGGGGGGTTACCCGAGGTATGTGAGGACTGTATGGAGTGTGTGCACTATATCAGTCACTGTGTGAACTATATCAGTCAGGCCTGTGCATTTAAATGCATATCAACAGGGAGTAGATGATCTGTTCAGTTTTGGCTATAGTATCAGTCGGGTTTCGAGTGGTGTGGTATGTTAAGGGGGGAGCTGTTATTGGTTACCTACTGTTGGAAATAGCATGTGCAGTCTTGATGCAATCAGAGTAACTTGGGAGGGTCTGCTATGAGACAAGTGCACGGGCAAGCACTCGGGCACTGCTATGCAGGCCAGTGCTTGCATTGCAGTTGCACCAGCAACAGTGGGAGGATTAGTTGCAAAGGGAATATTTGACTAGCTTGGTGTATCAGTTAAGGGTAGCATGGAAGATTAGTTGTACTGCAGGAAGTTGGGGACTGAGTGCAAGGGGAAGATATGCTGTGCAGTATGAGGGTCAACCAAGGCATTGGTTTAGGAATACCAAATGGTGAGAGCAATGTGGATATATTTGTATGGATATACCCCAGTGTGTATCCGAGAATATGTCAAATATGTGTTAGAGTACTATCAGATGGAGAGGCCAGTGAGGGGATGTTGTTCCCAGGTCTGAGTATAGCAAGAAAGAGGGTAAATACCAGTTGTTAAAGTCTTGAAAGTAGTATGTTAGTTATTTATATATTTGAGTTAGTATATATATATATATATAAGAATATATATATATATATATATATATATATATATATACACTAGTTAGCATAAGTATTAGTTTAGTTAATGTTGGTTCTAGTATTACCTTGTGATACCAAGGAAATTATAGGTATTGGGTATGAGTATCAAGATAAGGGTAGCTAGAGTGATACCATGTTGGCTCAAAGCCAAAGTGTCCACTTAGTATTAGTTTAGCTAGGGATACTAGTATGTAGTATATTTGTTTAACTTATAGAATATTTTTATAGATATATTTACGTATCTTACGATACGGTATATTACTAGTATCCTATAGCTAGTATAGCTTAGATACATAGCGTATGGGCCCAATATCCTAGAGATGTACTCATACAACCTAGAAATTGCTAGTTTGACTGTTTTGACCTAGAAATGGCTTTATGACCTAGAATTTGACTAGTTTGACTTATTTTTATTCTAAAACCTTGTATTGATGTAATATTCCATATTTAGGTCTCCGAGGCACCATTTCAGATATCTTTGATACTGTTGACCAGATTCTAGGCAAGTACATTCTCTGATAGTTTTTTATTTATGATATCCCCTATATTTCTTGTATTTATGTAGATATCCTTGATTTCTTGACACAATGGTTACACAGATTGGTATATCCGAATCTCGTCATGAGATATTATTCATAGGTATTTATGGTGTATCTTGTACAAGACTTGTTTCTCGTTCTTCTTGTACATGTACAAACATCGATTCTTGGGAAGACTAGCTACCTACCTAGTGAATTCTGTGTCATAACATACCATGGTTGGATCCACTATACCAGTCGGGGCAGAGAGTATTTAGTGTAGATATGTGATCATACCCTCTTTGTGCATATCATTGTGAGTGTTGATCATACACCGCACATATGATTAACTAGGCCCTAATTCTTGTGCTAGTTCCTAAGCCGATCACATGTTGAAGCTGATACTCTTTCATATAGTAGTAGTATTTCTTGCTCATTTTCATGATGCTCATTTCTTGTATTTAATTCCAGTATTCCTATTTTGTATATCTCTTATATTGTATCTTGTATCTTGTATATTTTACTTTATTTACTGTTACATAGTTTTTATCATTCATTGAAATTGCTGTTAGAGGTGTACTTTGCTCCTTTTCTGACTGAATATATTTTTCCCAGATGATACTGAGGAGTGGTATCCCACTCACTACGGTCCTAAGGACGTAGTTTGCTTAGAGCTAGAGACTTTGGCTCAGGAGGGTCTCATCCCGGTTGAGACAGATGACCCATTACCTGTAGCTCCGTAGATAGATTTATTTATATTGGATTTGTCTCCAGCATTTTGATATTAGTATTTCTTATTATTAGATGACTCATTGGTATTACTTTGTCTCGTGAGTTGTATTTGACTCTTCAATTCCTTGTATCATATTCGTACGATTGTTCCATCTTATAGATCTGTGATTGAGTATTCATATTTTATTGGTGGTATTATATAGATTGATGATCATTATTGCTAGATAGATAGTTTACCCAAAAAACGTTCTACCGTCGATGCTGCAGCGTAGGCTGGACGTTGTTTACTACTCGCATCCCTACACCGGGTATGTGTCGTAACACTATCTAGCACTAGGAGCGCCACAGGTGGGAGTTGGAGGAATCAAACCACCAGCTCCAGGATGATATCGAACGAGTCCACCATGGACTTCATAGGCGGCGCTATTCCAGCAGGCACATCAACAGAGAGGAGCAGCCCAGGGATGAGGACAGGCTTTCACCATGACTAATGAGGAGGTATCTACTACAGGAGAGGTCATCGCAGGTACCATATTAGTAGCTTTATTACCTGTTGTAGCTTTATTCGATTCAGGAGTATCGCATTCTTTTATAGCTGCTAGTTTCGTAGCCACACATAGAGTAGCTACCGCACCCCTTCCGAAGACTATAAAAATTCTTACGGGAGGCAGAATCATTCCTGTTAGTGACACTTGTAGATCTTGTTAGGTAGTAGTTTGTGGCCGATAGATGAGAGCCCAATTGTTGATCTTTTCTATGACGGACTATGATGTTGTACTTTGTATGGACTAGTTGAGTCAGTACTATGCGAGTTTAGATTATCAGCATGGACGTGTTATCTTTAGACCACCTGGTCTTTCAGAGCTTGAGTTTTTTCGAGGAGCCAGAGAATAAGGTGCCCAGCCTACACTTAAGACACTCACTGCAGAAAGAGAACCAGAGCACAAAAGAGTTGTAGTAGAATTTATGGATGTATTTTCTGATGATCTTCTAGGCTTACACCTGATCGAGAAATAAAATTTACTATAGAATTGACACCAGTAGCAGAGCCTATCACCTCAGCTGTGTACATATTAGCACCTAAGGAGTTAGTGGAATTGAAGAAGCAGGTTGATAAACTTTTAGAGAAGGGTTCTATTCGGTCTAGTGTCTCCCCGTGGGGAGCACCCATAGTATTTGTGCCGAAGAAGAATGGGACGGTACGCCTATGTATTGACTACAGGGCACTAAACACCATTACCATCAAGAAAATGTATCCCCTGCCACGCATTAATGATCTGTTTGATCAGTTGAGTGGTGCCCGTATATTCTCAAAGATTGACCTCAGATCTGGCTACCATCAGATTAGAGTGCGTAAGGAAGATATACCGAAGACAGCCTTCAAGACCAAGTATGGACACTATGAGTTCCTAGTCATGCTGTTTGGTTTAACTAATGCACCAGCTATGTTTATGAGTCTGATGAACAAAGTCTTCCATCAGTACTTGGACAAGTTCGTGGTTGTGTTCATTGATGATATCTTGGTATACTCCAAGAACTACGAAGAGCACGAGGAGCATCTTAGGATCGTGTTAGAGACATTGAGACATGAGAGGTTCTCAGCAAATACGAGTTTTATATGGATAAAGTGCCTTTCTTAGGACATATCATCTCAGGAGAAGGACTTTCAGTTGATCCGGAGAAAGCAGTAATAGAGACTTGGCCCACACCAACATCAGTTACAGAGGTTAGGAGTTTTCTCGGACGTACTGGATATTATCAGAGTTTCGTGCAGAACTTCTCGAGGATTGCAGAGCCTATGACGCGGTTGACGCATAAGGACCAGGAGTTTGCATGGACAGAGGATTGTCAGAAGGCCTTTGAGGAGATGAAGAAGCGGTTAATGACTGCACTGGTCTTGACCCTTCCTTCAGGATCGGTAGGGTTTATAGTATATAGTGATGCGTCAGGCAGTGGATTGGGATATGTTTTGATACAACATGGAAAAGTTATCACTTATGCATCGAGACAATTGAAGGTGCATGAGAAAAATTGTCCGACGCACGATCTTGAGCTACCAGTAGTAATTTTTGCATTAAAGATATGGAGGCAATTACGGAGAAAGGGTAAAAAAATTTACTGATCACCAAAGTCTGAAGTACGTATACACTCAGAAGGAGCTCAACATGAGGCAGAGGCGTTGGTTGGAGTTGATGGTCGATTATGAAATAGACTTGCAGTATCATCTAGGCAAGGCGAACGTTGTAGCCGACGCACTTAGCTGGAAGCCCACAGCTTATTTTTTGACAGCGCAGCCCCAGTTATTAGAGGATCTTCAGGATCTTGGGATCGAGGTCATCATGCCAAGACAGAGTGGACAATTGGCTAACCTTGAGGTTCAATCATCACTAGTAGAGAGAATCAAGTTGGCATTGCCTACATATGCTAGATTTCAGAGACTTAGAGAAAGAGCGAAAGCCGGTATGCAGACAGGACTTCAGATCCATGAGGATGGAACAATAAGGTGTGAAAATTGCCTATATGTTTCGAATAGAGAGTTGATACAGGAGTTGATGACAGAGGCACATAGCTCTATTTACTCTATTCATCTGGGAGGTACAAAGATGTACCAAGATTTGAGGTAGTATTACTGGTGGCATGGAATAAAAATAGAGATTGCGCAGTTCGTGGAAAAATATTTGGTCTGTCAGCAGGTTAAGGCCGAGCATCAGAGGACCGCTGGTATGTTACAGCCACTTTCCATCCCTGAATGGAAGTGTGAACGTATCACCATGGATTTTGTTACAGGACAGTGGGAAGGACGCAGTTTGGGTTATTATGGATCGACTCACCAAGTCAGCACATTTTTTGCCGTTCCGAGTTTGGCAGTCCACAGAGATTCTAGCCGATATGTATATGTGTCAGATTATGAGGTTACATGGAGTACCGGTAAGTATTGTATCGGATCATGACTCTAGATTTATGTCCCATTTTTGCTGGAGCATGCAAGAGAGTCTAGGCACCAGACTCAAGTTTAGCACATATTACTATCTGCAGACAGATGGCCAATTAGAGGTCACTATTCAGATCCAAGAGGATATGTTGGGGTCGTGTATGTTAGACTTCGGATGGTCTTGGAAAAACCATTTGTACTTGGTAGAGTTCTATTACAATAATAGCTACCAGGCGAGCATCCAGATGGCACCTTTTGAGGTACAATAGAAAGTGTAGGTCACTGATATGTTGGATTGACATTGGCGAGCTTCAGATACTTGGTCCAGAGTTAGTGATGCAGAAAGTTGAGAAGGTGAAGCAAATTCAGAGTCATCTTCGTGCATCTCAGGACAGACAAAAATATTGGGCTGATACACACCGCCGACCTTTGGAGTTCAAGGAAGGCGAACATGTGTTCTTGAAGATCTCACCT
Organism: Iris macrosiphon; assembly: GCA_036927795.1. Classification (NCBI taxonomy): domain Eukaryota; kingdom Viridiplantae; phylum Streptophyta; class Magnoliopsida; order Asparagales; family Iridaceae; genus Iris; species Iris macrosiphon. The sequence continues at coordinate 96,886,475 of JAYESA010000008.1, forward strand.
ACTCGAGGTACTATTCGATTTTGGAGCAGTGACAAGCTGAGCCCAAGGTACATTGGGCCGTTTAATATTTTGGAAAGTATAGATGAGGTGGCTTACTGTCTAGTATTACCCCCATATCTAGAGGGAGTGCATGATGTATTCAATGTCTCACAGCTGAGGAAGTACGTGACTGACCCATGTCACGTAGTCGATTATTTTGAGATTACAGTGGGACCGAGCTTGAGGTATGAGGAGCAGCAAGTTGGGATACTTGACATTAATGAGAAGATATTACGGGGTCAGACGATCAGACTAGTTCAGGTAGCTTGAAAACATCACTCCCCAAACGAATCTACTTGGGAGCGAGAGGATGTCATACGCCAGCGTTATCCTCACTTATTCGAGGATGCAGGTATGAACTCAGAACTACCCATAGTTACCATGTCCTATTAAATTCCTAGAGTAGCTAAATTCTTAAATTGCGAGGACGCAATTCTTTTAAGGAGGGTACATTATAATCCCACTGAAATTCAACTAAGGTTATTACAGTAATTTATTTTATTTTATTTTATTTAAAAAATAATATTATTTTATTAGTGCATTTATAAAACAGTTATTTGATTTTAGAAACCCCTTTTTCCGTTGTAATCAATTTAGATGGGCAACGTGACCTCAAATTCTGAAACGGGTTTATATAACCCCTCGCCAAACACGACCTGCTAAGCGCATGACTTCGGTGTTATATTTATTCGAGTCCATACAGGCTCCAAAAATAATATTAAACATCGAGTGCATTTATTTAGTTAAAACCTATCCTTTCTTGAATAATTAAACCAAACCGAGATCGAACCCCAACTTGAACCCTCAAACAAAATTTTTTAGACCATGCAGAACACCACACATCCATCCCCATATTTTTACACACCAAATACTATTTTTTCCATACCAATTCCTATATTTTACTCTCTTTTAATCTAATTTCAGCAATTACCTATTTTGGCATGTTCCAATGGATAATTTTAATTATATTGCACCTCATGTACACAATATGGGAGAGGGGAGGACCAACTCACAGCCCAAGGAGATTTATCTATCATTTATACAAGTTTTATACACCCTCACCTCCTTTTAACCATTGAATTTAAGCCTATATCCATCAATCCATTCATTCATTTAATACCAACTTATATATAACCTATTCTAACCTAGGAACCCCACCCCCATACAAACTTATAGCCGAAGCTTCCCTCCTCTTCACGTTTTCTTCCTCCTTCCTCTTGTATACTTCTTCTCCATATCTCCATCTCCTTCTTCCTTCTTCCACCAACAACACCAACACCACCACCGACAACAACACCGACACCACCCAACGCCTCCACTCGACCTCCTCCTCCTAACCCGCGGCCCACAGTAACAGCCGCCCCTGTTCAGCCGTACACCACCTCTCCACCACCCCACGGTCGTTCTCTGCTGACTACGGGTCAACCTATAGGCAGAGTAACTCCTTCATGAAGTCAAAAAGCAGTCAAACTTCAACCGAATCCCGTAGGCATCAAGACTTGGAAAGTTGATCAAACCCTCCTTCCTTCATGTATGTATTCATATGTTAGAGAACCAAGAACCCATCCATCCAGGATCAAGAACTCGCTCCTTTCTTGTATATAACCCATGCAACCTACTAGTTGATCATGCAAGCACATTCATAGGTTTGGTTTAATTGTTGTAGCATATAATGCGAGTTATTGTATTTTAAAGAATTTAAATTCAGATTTTAATATTAATTTCAGAAATTATTGGGTGTTATTTCAGATTTTTTATATATTAAAGCATGTATATTAGGGTCTTAGACTATGGACAATTGATCAGTAAGTTGTCAGGAACTTGTACGTGTGTATTGCATGCATAAAATAACGAATATGTATATATAAAAATATGCATGCAATTATAATGTTAAATTATATATATTATATATTTGTATGTGTGTTTTCTATGTTATGGTTGAACGTAACATGGGGTGTACGACATCATACGACGTACCGCATTAGTCATGCGTAGTGTCATTGGCACCAACAACATGACGTGGTTGACGAGCGCATGACTACTCTATAATTTATATAAAAGTAGTAAATATTAGAATTAAGAATTTATTTATATATTACTAACTGGGCACGTCAGAGACGCAGCACCATCGGACGTGGACTTGGGACTCGCTACATCGTAGCAGCAGACATAATGCAAGTGTACCTTGCCTTGTTCATAGTAGATTGTGCTCTAGTTATTTTATTGTTGATATTTTTTTATTGCTTGTAATTGTTATGACCTAGGACCGCCATAATACTTACCTTTCAGATAACATTCGGGTGTCGACTTCCGTACGTGGAGTTTGGTATCGTTAGTTGTATTGTTAATGCTTACCTACTCGTCTACTCTTGCATGATTTACTATAGGACACTGTACTTGACTTTCATGAACATGAGCCACTCTTGAGACATTCGAGGATCTTGGCTTCTATTTTAGGACATGGCTAGAGATTTGTACTAGCGCTATTATTTACACCTGACTTGATAGATATATATTGTCTTTCGTTTCGTGACATGAGGCTTGAGATACATAGGGTTGGGGAGAACTTACCGTACTGCTGGGCTACCAAACTCTACTAGTATTATAGTACTGCAGGTACCTTGACGGGGCTTGTACGTACCTATTACTATTATTACTACTATCACTAATACTCCTAGTATATGTAAGAAACCCGATGGTTTAGCAGACGAGTACATTTTTACTTGAATACACATAGATGGATTATGTTAGATACCCTAAGCATACATCTTTTCATTATTTCTTATCATTTACTGTACTTGGCTTGAGTTATTCTTGTACCTTGCTATGTCCCCTGAGGACCTGGATCCGGATTATGTCCCCAGGTATAGCTGAGGAGAGTTACCCCAAGTTTTATGGGATATGAGACAACGTTGGAGCAATACTTGCAACAAAGGACGAGGTTATGCTCGAGGACTTCTCTTGAGCACAGTTATTATTTTATTTACTTTTCATGTTCTTTAGATATTGAGACTTGTTTCTGTGACCACTGGATATATGTACTCAGTTTTATTTCATTTTTTTAGTTTTGATGACGGGTTGTTCCCCGTAATATTGTATAGTTTTGGACTTGTGATGGACAGTTTCCTTTATTTATTTTCTTGACTGTTCTATCTCCTTGTATTATGATTACTGTCTGTGGATGAGATTAGTTTAGATTATGACATGAGTAGTAGACTTTATTTATCTATATTACAGCTTAAGTGCACTCTAACGGGTCCATTAAATTGGGTTTGTCCATTGGAGTTGTGTTGCTGGCCATTGCCACGTAGCTAGTCCCTCGGTATTTTAGGACTGGGGCGTGACACTTCCAGACGTTGTAATGCTCCCCGTCAAAATTCTCAAGTTTGTTAAAACTTGTTTCGAGAAGGTGTGAGTGGTTGTTCTCCATCTTACTCGAATCTTCCTTTGAGATTCATAATCCCGAGGCTTAATCAAAGATGGAAGAACGAGTGGTCGAGATCAGAGGTTCACACAAAAGTTTTCTCTCTGACAATTCTCGATTCTTACGAAGAACTATAATATAATATTTTGATTACAACTTGCAGTAGATTAAAAAAACTCAGACATCTATTGCTCTTCCTTTCAAACGCAGTTGCACATAGACATAACATATTACAAAGGATGAAGAGAAAGGAGAAGATGGATCTCTACTTGCTGGGTGATGGAGATCACCGTTGCTCAAAGCAAGATTTGTCCTATATGATCTGCTCCCAAAAACCAGCAATTCACATAAATCTTCTGGAACGCTCGATGTCACCTCTTTTTTGGACTCCTACGAACACCTTGGACTCCAATGGCGGCAGCAGCAGAACCTCTCTTCGTCTTCCTATTTTCGAAATAAGTTCTCAAAGAGGCACGGAGAGAGTTTGTATAGAGAATAGTGGAAACCCTAGCCGCCAATCAGGTACAAAAAGATATTAACGATTTAAATTCAAATCCCACAAGAAACGGATATGAATAACTGATCATATCTTTCCATAACGTCAAATCCCGAAATCAGTGGGATCATGTGCCAACTGCGCTCTCTGTGCATATGCACAATAGCTTAACCAAACTGCTCTTGTGCGCATAGGCCAGCAATTGTAGAAGGCCATGTGCGCAGCAGCGCATGGTCGTACAACGCCTGTGCATACGTCCGCTCTGTACCCGCTCATGCGCCCACTCATAAAATGAGCGCATGAGCACATAATATGCGCACAAGCACCATGCGTCGATGTTGACGTGCTAAGTGCGTCAACAAAGCACCACTTTGCGTCCGAGTCCTAGTCCGAGTCGCGCTCCTAAGAATTTTTTTTTTCAAGAGAATGACAAAAAGCATAAATGCTTTCTATGAGAAGTTAATCCTTTTTTTCCCAGAAAAATAACCCTACATGGCACCCACATGTGCCCTACCACACCCCACATGCGCACATCAACAGAAACAAAATATTATATTGAGATATCCACTTGGTGGTGTAGCAAATATGTGACTATCTTTACTAGTCCAAAGACAATAACACAATACGACATCACCACAATTATGGAGTTTCCCAATGAATTTATGTTGTGTCTGTGTTGCATCTAATATGCATCCGACGATAATATAGGACACCCATTTTGTAAGAATCATTGCTTCCTAGTTTTCAGCAAATTAATTAACTGACCCTAAATAGTTATTTTTCCTTCCTTTTTTCTTATTATGTTTATCTTGCTTCTTGATAAAGATTTGGAAGAACTGGACTTGGGCTTCTGTTGATAAGAAGGATTTGCAGAGATTGTTCGATTCGGATGGCATTCAGGTAAAATAAGCATCAAATGACCCAAAAAGAATAATCATTTCAAAGAGATTGTTAGAATTAGGGAGTGAGCTAGGTTTTTTTGGTCTTCCTTCTCGAGCTTAGGAGTATATATAGCCTTGTAACATTAAAAACGATATGCATTGTGTCAATGTTATAGAAGCCATGATCCTTATAGCATAACCGATTCCAAATTTGTATGATACAGATCAAGTCTGTGTTGTTCTTATGATAGAGTAGAAACTACAATTGAATACCATTTCTTTCCTTTTTTTTTTCTGCAGACACATGAGCTTAACGGAAATGATCTTGTGTTCATCAAGATGGAACTTCCCAAGAAAAAGAGGAATGCTAGAGACGACGGTAGCTACTGCTACACTTACGAACGCAGCAACAGTGACAAGGAGAAATGCTTCTGCTCCATCACTTGCAAAGTAATATCACTAGCCTCAATTGCATGCGCTGCACTCAAATTCTAGAACGAACTCGATCCTTTATTCTTTCTTTTTCTCCCCATATCTATCATCAGTCAAACCAGCGGTAGCTACCAAGGAAGCAGACGAGGCCAAGCCGGGTTCCTTTCTCATAGCCAAGACTAGTAGACTTCCCTGACACATACAATATTTTAAAAAGAATATCGATAGTAAACTGTCCTCAAGCTAGTGATGCAGTGTAGCTGGTCAAGTAACAAGTCAAGGGAAGAAGAGAACAAGAACTCCCATATTTTTGTATGGATGCATACATATATGCCTACTATTAAGGGGTATGCCTCTTTTTCGCTCTCTTTAATTCGATTTACTTTTGAGGGGGAGAGGGAGAGGATGTACATTGTTGGCTCAATTAGATTGGAGCTTCTTCTATTATTGCATTAGATATGCTCAAATGTCCTAATTATAAACCTTCAATTTTCATGATAGTAAGCATTGCTTTTAAGCTCATATATCATCACGAACTACTACTTACAGATTATGTTGTATCGATCATCAAAAGCCTATAAAAGCACTTCAGACACGAAAAGAAGAATCCATCGATTCACAAGCTTGTTGATACACATAGCAAAAGAGAATTGATCCACAAGCCACAATATTTACTTAATTAGCACAATTAACTTAAAAGGAAACTCCCTATATCTATGCCTTGACCTCCCATTATTTTATCCCATGTACTTGAACTAATCTCCAATCTAACTCCTTTGTATTGCCACGGAAGTTGTGAACTTGAGTGCCCAACAAATTGCAAGATCCACCAACATCTCGGGCTATTGAGAACCCATCATGTACAAATGGACAGGCTTACGATGCTAGATTGGTAACCCCCAGGTTAGTTTTCTTTCCTACAATTGATTTCATAGATTAGTTTTCAATAATTCCAAGGCTATATACAGTTTCCCAACCAGCATAATTCCAGTAAGAGACTCTTTCAATTTACTCCATGGCAAAGTTTTTGCTCAATGAGTGGCCGAGTCACTAACAGGAATTAAGCATAGTACTTAGTTAATAGGGGGTGAGTCACAGTCAGTCTATCAGGAACCCAAGTGTTTATTAGGTGAGGGCCGAGTCACTTGAGGGGATGTTCAATTTTGATGGGAAGAATTACTATCACGAACCCATGTTCATCTGACAAATGGCCTAGTCACTAAAGAGAAGCTGATTACTCGGTTGGAAGGGGACGAGTCACTATTGACAACCCAAGTATTCATTTATCAAGTAGCCAAATCGCTAGTGAGAAGCCGGATACTCGGTTGCGAGAACACATGACTAATTAAAAATAAATTTGCACATTTATCGGTTGTACTAGCTAATACTTGTCGTAGCTAGTGTTGGATTGTATCTCATTTTTGGTTGAGCACTTAAAAAGGGTGACAATGGAGTTGATAATTTAGTCCCATATCAGGTAGTAAGTAGAACCACGAGGTGTAGATAATTGGGATTGGTTAGACCTTTCATAGTAATTTTCTTTTTAGGCATATGGGCCCAGTCCAATGTTACATTTCATTGGCCAACTCCAGTTCGGATCACACCATGTTTCCAACAGAGTGGTATCAGAGCTCATGTTAACGGGGCTGATTTGGATGGCTCTAATTGATTTGAGACAGATTGTGAGCCTAGGGTTACAGAGCTGATTTGGGTGGCTCTAATTGGTTCGAGACATATTGTGTTGAACGTTCACCCGTATATTCTCTTCTCTAGGTGGTCAACAAAAACAACGAATGCAGTTGTTAATTTAGTCCCATATACAGATTAATCACCATATTTTTGATGATTATTTTATCTTAACAAATCTCAATCTATATAACTTCCAATAAGATATAAGATTGAATAAAAATGTTAAACTCTTTGCTCCCAAGTTTAACTCACCAAACTCAAGAAGAAAGAAAGAGATATAACTGAAATTACTCAGCCTACCCCGTAGTGATCTCCATGAAAGAAAAAGATGACTCGCCCAATAGATCTCCTCTTCTAACTGTCTCGAATGATGAGTCCTAAGAACAAAGTATAGACTTTCTCTTGGATTTATTATGGACTTGAACCCTAATTCTCCCGTATTAGCTTCCCAGGCCAACCACCCAACCACCCTAAACACACACACACACACACACACACACACACACACACTATATATATATATATATATATATATATATAGGTTTATAAAACCTAATTTAGGGCATAAACAAATTCTTAAAATAATCTAGCACTAACCCTGGCCATCCAAATTTGATCACACGAATATTGGATGCTGATTTGGGAGACCACATATGTTCTGTTCACCGATCGTATGTGCCCTCTAGAATTTTTCTCGGGCACCTCTATCGGGATGAACCCCAACATAATCTTCCTCCAGTCTCATGAGAGGTATTGACCCCATGGATCCTCAATTGGACTATGTATATCGTCCCACAACAAAGTTCTTAATTTCTCTCATTTATCTTTGATCTCCGACCCCCCTCCCCGAGCTGTTCTGTATCTTCCTTCGTCTCCAACTCCTCAACCATCATGTCTACGCTAGCTACAATATGTAGCACTTCTTGTACAACTGGGATTCGACCATCACCAATAACTTGGTCAAGATCGAAGTCCCTAACGACCTGCCTCACCGTAAATCTTGGCTGCCAGTTTTTGACTTTCGTCTTCCACCGGAACGTGCTCCCATTCCGTCGAGATTCTTTACCTTTGGATGGCCCAGAAAATTAGCAGACGCTGTGGTTCCTCGAGATTCAAACTCTCGAACTATCGACCTTCATGTCCGACATTGAAGGTCCCTTATACACATGTATCCTCGAGAAGATTATCATATAATGTGCATGTTGTCATTGGAGGTACGCCTATCTTGTACTGAGTTTGCTATATACCTTGATCTCCTTCATGGATTCAAACTACTGAAACCAATATTGCTCTATTAGATTTTGGCAAACAATATATAACCAAAGTTGGATTCATAGAGAAACCCCCACCGGGAGACCAACCAGTTGTCATGGGATGACAAACTGACCCTCATTCTTTGCCTCATCTCTATTTGTCGCTTTGTTGCATTGTCTTGACTAACCAATTTCTTCGTATCCCTTAAATCATCTCGAAGATCCTCATAAGCAAGTTTTTGGCTATCCATAAACTCACGTCGAACATCCCTCGAGCCTCCATATGATATCTTCTGCATATTTGTACACCTTAGCGGCTTGAGCCTGTACTTACCATAACATATATCTCTCTGAACCAGTAGTTGAGAATTATTTGTAAGCTTCTAATCTTTGTCTCCAAATATACTGTGATAACCATCATCGCTATATTTTTTTACGTAAACTAAGTTATAGCACAAACTCGGTACATGACCAACACTTGAGAACGAGCTTCTCGCCAAGCTCCATTATTAAGTGCACATATCCAATGCCCACAACTGTACCCATCCCCTTGTCGCCCATATTCACTCGTCCAAATATTCTATCTCGATATAACGTGAAGATCATCCTCCATGGAGTGGCATGATATGACACCCTCATATCCAAGACCCAATCACTGTCATAACACATGCCATAAGGTTCCTCTGCACCTGTTTCTGCGATAAAGAGATCTCTTATCGCAATAAAATCTACCTTATCATCCTTGCCTTTAGCCTTCTTATTTTGTATATTCATATAGTTCTTTTAACATGAATATTTTTTCCACAGTGATAGCAACCCTCCATATTTGCAAGATCCCGAGAACTCCTTCATGTACTCGCGTGTGATATGAGTCTTCCCTTCAAGTAAGAAGCAACCAGAGTGAACTCCTACGATAATTTAATCTGCTTATGCTGTGTTGGCCCATCTAGTCCTGGTCAAACCAATTTTAATAATTGATCTAAACTATGAGTCGATAAGTTGAACTATGATATTTTTGTTTAGAAGACGTGTTGTTCAGAAGATGACTTCATCACAAGCTGCTATGACAAGAAGATTGTGTCCGATTTTTTTATACTTTGTTATATAATTTTTTATTTCTTGAGTCTAAGGACTTATATGAAGTCAGAAGGTATTTGGCGTCTAGTTGAACCAAAATCCAAAGTCCACTCAAATATAAGCCTACCCAAACCAGATTCACTCATATGATTCGATCCAAGAGTCAAACCCACTAAAAAACAAGGTCAATTGAGCCTAAAAGAGTCTAGAAACCAAATGAATTCGGGTAGAGTTCTGACCGAACTCGGTGCGAGTTCTGCCCAAACTCGGACCAAACTTGGTTACTCAAAACTAAATCCCTAGTCAGACTCATCTCCTGAAGACCAGGCTCCCAATATTTAAAATTTTGATCATTATGCATCCGAATTCGTCCCGAACTATGTGTATAAAAATACTATAAATATAGAAGAATATCTCCATTCCATATCACTTATTCATTCTTCATCTTCTCTATTCCATACAGAGCTTCACTCTTCCTATTTCGAAGACAACTCCTATTTTCTTCTAAGTGCCAAGTATCATTCCGATTTGAAGTTGAGTTGAGTTGTACAAGATTGGTTAAAAAGCTACTTTCAATTCCTGTCTGAAGTCTTCGAGCTCTTTGGATCAAAAGCTCATTTTGTAAGAAGTTGGCTTGCTCTTTGGATCAAAGGCGTGTGTGTACCTTATTTCACAAATAGTGGATTAACACCGAGCAAGTATTCTCGGGTATGGACTAGTCCTCCATGAGAAAAAATAGGATAAAATTCTCTGTGTTTGAGTTTGCACTTCTAAACTTTACTTATACTCTTTTTACATTATTGTCTAATAATTGTTACTGCAGTTTATAAGTAGGCCTTAAGTTTAGACTTAGAACTTTTAATTAGTGATTATCTCCACTAAACTCTATTTACCCCCCTCTAGAGTTGCCATACGGTCCTAAAATTGGTATCAAAGCAAAGTTACTCTTGACCAGGCTTAACAACCTAGAGTATTATTTATGGCAACACAAGACCCATATACGCCAACAATGGTGAGTGCCACTCCAAATATAGGCTACCCCTACTTGATGGTACGAGTTATACCTACTGGAAGAAACACATGAGTTTTTATTTAAAATTACTTGACTTTGACTTATGGACTATAGTCACAGATGGATATAAAAAGCTAACCAGAATAGTTATTGATGGTAATCTTGCTGAAAAGCCCAATAATAGATACACTGATCTGGACAAGAAATATGATAGTCTTGATACTAGGGCTATTAATGCTTTGTTCTGTGCTGTAGACATGACCGAATTCAATAGAGTATCAACTTGTACAACTTCACATGAAGTCTGGAATCTTCTTGACGTAACTCACGAAGGAACCACACAGGTGAAGGAAAAAGATAAGTTGACTGACACAGTAATACGGAGCATTCAAAATAAAGCCAAATGAGACCATCACCCAAATGTTTACTCACTTCCTGGATATTGTAAATCATCTATCATCTCTTGGTAAGGATTATACAAATCAGGAAAAGATCCATAAAGTGCTTTGGGGACTCACCAAGAACTGTAACCCAAGGCAACTGCAATCATTGAAGGAACGATCTCACTATAATGACACTGGAAACGCTCATGAGAAAGCTGATGACACATGAGCTAGACCTCAAAGACTTTAAAGAATCAATGCCAAAATAGAAGACCATTGCATTCAAGGCACCTCACAAGAAGGTCTCCGACGATAACTCCGAACACGAAGATACTGAAGATGAGGATCTAGCCCTAATCTCTCGGAACTTCAGGAAGTTCTTGAGGTTTCAAAGGTCAAATTCAAAGAAGAACTACAAAGACAATATTGATGAAGAACCGGTGTGCTATAACTGCAAGAAGACATGTCACATCAAGAAGGACTATCCTATAGATAGGAAAAAAAGTTACAATGAATACTCAAGTAAAATGAGAACTTCTTCAAGAAATTATGACAACACAAGCATATGGTATGAAAGCGAAGAAAGTTACTGTGAAGAAGAAGAAGAAAATTCTCATAATGCAGCAAATGTATGCTTAATGTTATTTGATCATGTATGAACAAATCCTCTATATGATGACTTCACTTTCGATGAATTATCTGATGTATTTAGTGACTTACTAGGTGATCACAAAAATCATAGAGATAAGTATAAGCAAGCTCGTAAAGATATTCAATCTTCTCAGCTTGAATAGAAAAATCTTACCTTGTCACAACCCATATCTGAAATTTGGGCATGAGTCGTTGGTACTTCCAGCCTACGCATAAGCATCAGCGGTAGAATGCTGTCTTGGTCATAATACTATCTATCATAGCTCACAATAATATATAACCTGTCAATGATTTCAACTCCATAAGGAGGACAAGATAAATATAAATATGATGACAATATCAATACTCAATCATAATAATTTTATAAGAAAAGGTAATGGCACAAAATTGATATAAAGGTAAAAAAGAAGTCTAAAATATATATCATAACATCATTGAGTCTAGACTCTAGCTATCTCAATAACAACATAAGTCTCAAATAAAAATATAACTAAGAGTATCTTATAGTCTAATAATCCAACTACAAGATGAATGCTAGACTCTAAGCCTCTATTAATGGATCCACTATTGAAACGGGATCCTCCTGAAACTCCTGGGTGTAATCCTCGTCTATTTCGGGTCCATAATAAGTGGGGAAGAATGCCTCGAGATCCTCTAAAAAATATTATCCAGTCAGAATTAGAGCGAATCACATAAACTAACAGCAGTTCTATTAAATTAACCAAGACTATAAAACAGTAAGCAATGAATATATAAGATAAAATAATATTGGAACAATAAGAAAACTGGTACCCAGATAATCATCTCACAAGTAATAATAAATTATAAATAAACAAGGCATGACTGTATCAGTAGGTATAAACTGGAATAGAGATGAACAACTACTAAGTGCCTTAAAATATTAATTATTATGTGATCGACTTGGGACAGATCAGGCTCTACCATATATGATTGGCTATACACAAGTACAATAAAGGATCAGGTCAATAAATATGATTGATTATGCACAACTATAGGTAAGGAAATTAGGCCAATCATATACGTGGAGCTATGAACAAGTAATAAGATCAGGCTACACCCTCGTGTAGTGAGGGTGAGCTATGCACAAGTAAGTGGTGTATGATCACATAATCAACTAATACTTCTCCATTCTCGGCTAGTACATTGGATCCAATCACGACTCCTCATGACCAGTATCTATGATACTAGTCCGTGTATCCACTGTGTTAAAAATCAAGCATAATACTACATACTAGAATCATAGTAATCGTCAAAATAAGAAAACTGTTAGAGAATGTACTCGCCTGTGGTCCTGAGCAATATGTGAGGATCGATGTCCAAAAGGGAGTCACAAAGACCTATATATGAAATAATCATGTCGATGAGTGATATGAGATGATGATCATGTGTAATTAGCTAAAGGTGATGTTTCTAGGCAACGTCTAGGTCCATACTGGATTAGTTAAGGCATACTAGGTCATCAATATTAGTCTACTACTAGTTATTACCTAGCTATACTAATTAATATTAATGTATAACTCCTATACTTAGTATCAAGTCAATACCTTAACTAACTTTTGATATCATATATCAATATCTTAATATATGCCTATACTAAGCTCCATACCATACTAATTCCTTAATTTTATACTTAAATTACTGATACTTAATACCTATACTTGTTATCTCAATATCTTCACTACACTGCTGATCTACAAGCCCAAACTGGACTGTTCCTCCTCTAATCTCTAATACACACATGAACCATACCGAATCTGGACACAGTGCATTTGAACTTGCTAATGTTTAATATCAAGTCCTTACTGCCTCTTCCCTCTTCTCAAATCCTACTGTACCATCAATGCAGTGATACCTCGTGTATTAGATATCTAGTCACCAGGTTTCCCTGATACTCAATACCACATCCTCATTGTCATCATTGCAATGTTGAACCTAGGTGCCTGTACACCTCAACTGAACCGTCCTCGTACTACTAAGCAATAAGCCTAACTAGACTGTATCATCATGCAGTCCTTCATACATACAGCTTTACATACTTGTACAAAACCTTGCACATGCCAAATAAACCCTTATAAGTCCAATAACTTTAATAACCCGAGCAACCCCTAACCTGACAATAGTTCACCAACTACACTGATACGCCTGTATCAAGTCCCCCTCAAATCTGAGCTCACACACACACTTCCTTTCAAGCTAATCCGACCCCAACCATGATCACACACAACAACAACTAAAAAAAACAACAACTGACAATTACAACAACTAACAACAACTAACAACAAAAACAAATGATAGCAACAACAACTAACAACAACAATAATACACCCACTGTGTCGTATACAGCACACAGTCACTACTACCAAGCCTGATTACCCATACATAAATACATAATATAAATATAACTATATACTAATATATACACTAATGTTTAACATACATCGTATATATAACCCATATAATCAAATCCTATAGTGCAAAGCTCAAGATACTCTCTATAGTGTCAAGATACACTATCAAACTATATGCTAAATGTAACCTCCATATCCTAAAATTTTAGCTTGAATATTGTTATTATGTTAATTTGGGGCTATTGGGATTTTTTCACAATTTTTGGTTAATTAAAACTAGTAATACTAATTTCCTAAGACTTTCAAGAATTTATTTTAGTGTCAAACCTAACTAAAAATATCCTAAACTTTGATTTTAGGTTCTAAATAACAAAATATATTTTCTAGATTTTTTTGGGATTTTTTTGATTAATTTTAGTATTTATTTTGAGTTATTTAGTCGATAACTACATTAAAAATTATTTCTGATTATAAACTAAAATGATTACCCAGTCAGCAGCAGCCGGCCCCATGCTTCAGCCATCGCAGCCAGCAGGGCGGGGTCCGCCTGTCAGTGAATCGTGGGTGCGGGTGCGGGTGCGGGTGCGGGTGCGGGTGCAGCTCGGGCTCCCGAGATGATCAGAGTCCAAATTTGACTCGGACTCGATCGAGCCAAGCCAAGCCGAATCGAGACCGTTCGATCCCGAGTGGGATTGCTCGGATGCTCGACAATGGCACAGTGAGCCGCGGCTTCTCCCCTTGCTGTATATATATATATATATATATATATATATATATATATATATATATATATATATATAGTTATAGTTATAGTTATAGTTATAGTTTAGGTTTTTATCTTTTCTGCAGAATTAATTTGAGAGAGATAGAGAGAGAGAGAGAGAGAGGGGTTGGAGGATTGTCATATAAGGTTCTTCGATCTTCGAAAAGCCATTGCGGATAGCTCTAGACTCAAAACGTATCCCAGATTCTTGTGTTAGAACCGTATTGAGGTTAGTTTTCTGAATATGTATTTTTTTCACAAAATTCTGATTATTAAATTCTAGAAAATTCATGGGATATAGCATGTCCGAAAATAGATGTGTCTCGATGTTTTTGTGATTTCTAGAGAATCAGGGATCCGAATTATGTACCATTTAAAGTTTCGAAAATCTAACGTCGAGACCGTCGACATATATTTTTCCCATAAATTAATTCAAATTAATTCTATGCTATTAATTATGTAGAACTTCTAGGTTAGCAATCAACCACCGTTGCACAATACAAATTTGTATGTATAACCGTTTTCAGACGAATTCGAATCCGGATGAGCCATAAATTTTAGCATATTTGTGATGCTGAAATATATAGGAAACCATGCCTGAATGTCAAGTTTGTATTGGTTGACTTTTTGGTCAATAGATCGCCTCGATTTACGTGCCATGAGTCTCGAGTTGATAAAATCGGGTTCTTTGGACAAAATTTAGGAATTTACCTAAAAATTTAGAATAAAAAATTAAAATAAGATTTAGAGTAATTATTCCAAAATTAAATAAATTAAAATAAATTATCTCTTGACATGGTAATATATCATATGTAGGATTTGGACTCTGAATTGGGACCTGATCCAACCACAGCTATGGACCACAGGCGAGTACAATTTCTTGATTACTTTCATTGCTTTATAGTCTCTATAATGCATGCTTAGTATAAAATATTTGATTCTCGACACTTGTTACACGGATTAGTATGATGGATTCTTGTTATGAGATACGTGACTGTTCTGGATTATTGTTATTTCTTCGTGACTGGTTCAAAATCCATGTTGTACTCGTGGGGAGAGGAAATACTTAGTTGACGTTTGAACTACCCTTTTCATCCCATGGTATTACTAGAATAATAGCCGCCATGCACGATACGTATGGTTTGCCAAATTCTACCCTTATTCGTTCATATGTCAACAAGGTATTTTAAATCACGTAGAGTAGTTTATTCCTATCTGTTCTTCCATACATTGTAGTTATTTCCTATGTTGCTTGGAGATATTGTACTATATCTTTGCCAAGACAGGACTTTATTATTTAGTTATTCTGGTTGCCTTATTATGATTTTAGTTTTGTTGCTATCATATATTCTTTACTATTTATTATCTTATAGCTTCTACTATGTGTTGGAACTATTTTCACTGTGATGTACTCGTTCCTTTCCTGACTAGATAACCATATTTTAGGTTACTATGATGAGGATGCGATCCCTATACATTATAGACCATATGCTAGTGACATAACTGAGCCTGATCTTGTCCTTCAGGAGGATCATGGAGAGTTAGCAGCTCAGACACCATCTGCGATGGAGTAGTTTAGTAGTGTAGTGGTTTTGTTAGTTATTTTGGACCGGATTGTTCTCCAAATTTTTTTTAGAGTATTTTGAATATTGTTCCTTGGATATTTAGTCATTTTTGGAAGACTTCTTGGACTCGCATCGAAATTATTATTTCTTTATTATCTCTGGTGTATTCATTTAATCTAGTGCCTGTGATTGAGTATAGTGTGGATATATATATATATATATATATATATATATATATATATATATATATATATATATATATATTATGGGTTATAGATTATACTTGTGGCTTATTGTACAATGTTCTACCATCGACACTACGACATAGGCTGGACGTACTCATGACTCATGCCAAATCTAGAGCGCGGGTAGTGACACTAAATCCCCAATATACAACCAATACTATATATATATATATATATTATGATTAGTTACCATAAATTAGAGTTTCGTATCACACCGTATCATACCGTATCGTGTGATACGTCATGCTCGTATCCAATTTTGGATATGATACTACCCCCACATGACCGATCTAACTCTAATTATGTCTACGAAACCAAATAATAAACACTTGGTGTCCTATTCTCGAATTTTTTCCAAAATGGACACCAAACTCAATGTAGAAATCACAAACAGAGTCAATAGGAGTCTTAACTCCTCCCTATGGGTAGTCCTAATGCATGGGTACATTCTATGTGCTCTAAAACACTAAATGGAACTAATTAGAGAGGAATTTTATAATTTATCTATTATTAGATAGATTTCCAATGAAAGCTCAATATGACACGATTTGGACACAAGCACCAAGCCCCACTCCTTCTTCTCCAAAGTTTCTTGCAAACACTAACTTCTAGTCTCCTTAGATGGTGAGGATAAGTAAATTTGAGAGAAATTTAGGGTGAATTTGGTGGAGGGATGAACTATTGGGGAAGCACTAATTAGAAAATATTTGTGATAAAAAATGAGAGGAGAGAGAATCCCTTACCTAATAACTAGGGCCGACCATACATTCCCCCTCCTCCAAGTAATATGGAATGTCCTAATTACCCCTATTGGGTTATCATGAAAGAAATTAACTAATGGAAGCTTCTAATCCTAATGTGGGTTCAATATAATTTCTAATTAATGAGAAGGGTTAACTTAATTTTAGTCTAATGTGACTAGTCCAACTATGGGTCCATGTTGTCATGTCAAGTTGGTTAGGTCCACTAGGGTCTTGTCAAATTAAATAATCTACTCACTAACCAATACTAATATTAGTCACAAAATATGGCATGTACATTTATATAAATAAAATATAACCATATTATATATAATAATACACAAAGACAAAAATATTTCCATTCTCGAAATATGGTAGTGACAATCTACCCTCTTTAAAATAATTTTATCCTTGAAATTAAAATTAAACTAGCACAAGTCATAATAGGACAAGAAGAATTATACCTCAAGGCTCGAAGAGATATGGGTACTGCTCGTGCATTTCATCTTCCCTCTCCCAGGTTGACTCACCCAGAGAGTGATGCCTCCACGTAACACAAACCAAGGGATTAGTCTGGTTCCGTAATACCTTCTTCCTTCGATCCAAAATCTCCACTGGCTGCTCTGGATAGCTGGGAGTTGGAACAATCTCGATCTCCTAGTGATCCAGTACGTGACTAGGATATGCTATGTAACGTCTCATCTGTGACACGTAGAACACGTTATATACTCCCTCTTGTTCAGGCAGCAAGTCTAGTCTGTAGGTTACTGCATCGACCCTCTCAAGAACACGAAAGTTCCGATGTACCGCGGACTAAGCTTCCCATCTCCACTAAAACTAATCGTGCCCCATGTCGAAAAAATACAGCCTTAACACTAAATTTTAAAAAAGGCAATCACAAGCAATATAAAACAAAACCTATACCTCAAACTCCAAAGGTCTCCGATGGCTGTCGGCTTAATGCCGCTGTATATCCTGCACAACCCGAAGTCTATCTCTAGTTAGCTTGACTTTCTCAGCTGTATTCATGACCATTTTTGGTCCCAACAAGGCTCTTTCATCAACATCATCCCAAGATAACGGAGTGCGATATCTCCGTCCATATAAAGCCTCAAATATTGACATCTCAATATTGGCCTGGTAGCTATAGTTGTAAGCAAACTCTACCATATGCATATGATCCTCCCAAGATCCTCTACGATCTAGAACACAAGTGCGAAGCATATCCTTGAGTGTCTGAATAGTCCTTTCTGACTGCCGAGCTGTTTGGGAGTGTTATGCGGTACTGAACTTGAGTTGAGTGCCCAAGCTAGCTTGCAAACTCCACCAGAAGTGAAAAGTAAAACAACTATCCCGATCCGATATAATTTTCACATGAACTCCATACAATTTAATAATTTGTCACATATACATCTCCGCTAGCTTCTCCGTAGATATAGCCACTTTAAATGGCAAAAAGTGGGATAATTTGGTCAACCTGTCTACGGTGACCCAAATTACGTCTTTTTTCCTGGAGAACGCGAAAGCCCCCCCCAAAAAATCCCTGGTCACATGCTCCCACTTCCACTCTGGAATAGGTAAAGGCTGAAGCAATCCACCTGACCTTTGTCTATCCTCCTTACCTGCTGGCATATCAGACATCTGGATATGAAGCTCACTACCTCCCTCTTCATAACATACCACCATACATGCTCCCTCAGATTTTGATACATCTTGTTAGCACCTGGATGCATCGAGTACTGAGAGTGACGTGCCTCCTGCAGAACCTCCTCGCACAACTCCCCACTCGGCACACATAATCTAGTACCGTACCATAACTATCCATTATTAGCGATGGTAAAATACTTCAATAATCCTAATTGAATCTGTGCTCTGATGCTCCTCAGTGTCTTATCATCAAAGTGTATGGCCCTGATCATGTCTATCAGCTCAGTCTATATCTGTAATCCCTATATCTGGATCTCGATACAAGGAACTAGCACCTCAATTTCCAAGCTCTCAAGATCGTCCAACAGGTGTCTGCCTGTCGTCAAGTATATAGCTACTGGATACCTGCCCAAGTCGACGACTATATTTGTCTTCCCTGGATGGTACTATAATGATATATCGAAGTCCTTCATCAGCTCCAAGCACCGTCTCTGCCTCATGTTCAGCTTTTTTTGTATAAATACGTACTTCAAGCTCTTATAGTCCGTGAAGATCTCCACACTCTCTCCGTTGAGATAGTATTTCTACAGCTTTTTAGAAAAATGACCGCTGCCAACTCCAAATCGTAGGTAGGGTAGTTCTTCTCATAAGGACGTAATTTTCTGGAAGCATAGACAATGACCTTCCTATGCTACTGAAGAACGTAACCCAAAACCTTCCCGAAAGCATCACTATAGATAGTAAATCTACTTGTCCCTGATGGCAACGTCAATATTGTAGCAGTTGTCAATCTCTTCTTCAGCTCATCAAAAGCGGCCTGACAATCCTCTATCCAGATAAACTCCATATCCTTCCTAGTCAGCCTAGTCATTGGCTCTGCAATCTTGGAGAAGTCTTGTACGAATCTCCTGTAATAACCTGCCAGCCCCAAGAAACTCCTGATCTCTACCACTGAACTCGGAGTAGCCCACGACTTGGCTACAATTTTCTTTTGATCAACTGAGATTCCGTCACCTGTCACCACATGTCCAAGGAATTCAACCATGTCACGGAAGAACTCATACTTCGAAAGCTTCCCGAAAAGCTCCTCCTTCCTGAGAGTCTCCAAAACTATCCTCAGGTGCTCCTCATGCTCCTTCGGAGTTTTCAAATACACAAGTATGTCATTGATGAACACCACCATGAACTTGTCAAGATACTGGTAGAACACCTTGTTCATCAGGTTCATGAATATCGTCAAAGAATTAGTCAACCCAAACGACATCACTATGAACTCAAACTGGCAATACTGAGTCAAAAAATCTGTCTTCAGAATATCTTCCTTCTTCACCTGCACCTTGTGGTAACCTGACCTCAAGTCTATCTTTAAAAATATCTTCGCTCCACTCAAATGATCGAAGAGATTATCTATGTTCAACAACGGATATTTCTTCTTGATAGTGAGGTTGTTCAAAGCCCTGTAGTTGATACACATCGTACCGATCCATCTTTCTTCGGTATAAACAATACCGGAGTACCCCACAATGATGAACTACATCTGATGAAGCCTTTATCCTGCAACTCATCAACTTGCTTCTTCAACTATGCGAGTTCGCTGTTTTTGACCCTATAGACGTGTTATGATATTGGCTCTGCGCTTGACACCAAGTCTATAGAGAACTCAACATCTCTGTCTGGTGGAAAACCCAGCAACTTCTTTGGAAAGACATCCAAGAACTCCGCAATCAAAGGATATAGCAGCTCCTTCTCTTCCACCACGGCTCTACAAAAGATGCCCTCACTCTGCTCTGATGCTCCTCTGGAAATCTCGAACTCTGGCTCTCCTAGCGATTAAAATATCACCCTGCCTCCACGAAAATATATACTATCATGGTGTCTACTCAACAAATCCATCCCGAGTACAATATTGTATCCCGGAAGTGGCATTACGAGTAAGCATGCGCCCAATTCCCTGCCTCCCAATGTAGCTCTCCGATTCTTGCTAAATTTATTGACTAGGATAATGTCTCCCTAGTCATGATCTTGCAAGTCCTAGGTAAGGGTTCAGCCTCTAAATGATGCTTAAGAGAAAAAGATACGGATACAAAGCAATGGGAAGCACCAGAATTGAATAAAGAAAATGCTAGAATAAAATCAAGAAGGACTGAACCTGAAATCACATCTCCCTCTGGCTCGGTCTCCTCATCCGTTATGGCAAAAGCTTGTCCCTGTGGTGCACCTCTCTGCTACTATTGTTGCTGGGCGAATCTCTACTGCTATGGTAGAAGAGGAGTTTCCTTCTGCTGAACTGCAGGTGGCCTCGCTGGTTCTTCCTGAATTGGTGCTCTAGTTGGTCCTACCTTAGCCGAACGAGCAAGACAATCCCTCTGCTGGTGGCCGGGTGAACCACATAAAAGGCATAATCCCAAACTATTCCGATAAACCTCCCTGATGTGTCCTAGCTTTCCACAGAATACACAATGAACGTCCTGCTGTGCCTACCTCGGTGGCTATTGCTGTTGATGGTGCGGGAAAGGTCTCTGCTGCTACTGAAAGTGGGGACGCTTGGCCGGTCCTGTACTGACACTCGTGCCTCCAGAAATATTGCATCCTCTCTTAGGCCTGAGGTCTAAATCATCCCCAACAATATGGGCATCCAACAGAATGCCCTCGAAGGTAGCAGTGCGACATCCAGAAGTACAAGACTTGATCTCTCTTATCATCCCCTTCCTAAACTTCCGGGCTTGATCTTCTGGGTCCCAAATCATATATGGTACAAAATGGCTCAAGAGACAAAACTCTACGACATACTCGTCGACCAACATTTTCCCTTGGGCCAAGTCATAAAACTGACCCTCCAAAGCTCCCTGGGCCACGTCGGGAAAGAACTTCTCCATAAAAAGCTCCTTGAATGACTCCCAAGTAAGTCCTTTAGCGGTAAGTCTAGGCTCCGTGCAATACTACATGAGTGTGATATAGAACAACTGGCTGCTGGTTGCCTCGATCTGCAGGCTCTTTGGAATCTGAGCCAATCGTAAGTTCCTCTTTATGCTTTCCAACCAGTCAACGGTGTAGAGTATCCCCTCGATAACCTTGAACTCTCGAGGCAACATCCTCTTGAAGTCCATTATAGTGCCTGGCCTTTGTTGTTGTGGCTGGCCATGGTGCTGCTGCTGCTGGACGACTCTCTCTACTTTTTGTAGAGCCACTTAGTGAGCATTCTCCATGCTCTCCCTCATCAGCTCCGTCTATGCTTGCTATGCCTCTGCCTGCATACTCTGCGTCTCAGCCTGAAAATGTTGAGCCTTTGCCGACATCCTCTGAGCATCCACTATGCCCTAGATCAAGGTAAACATCTGTGCCCAGTTAACAGGCACACCTTCCGAAAAAGGAATCTTTGGTGGTGGTGGAAGGTCTTTCGCAATAGTCGGGATAACCCTCCTAACAAGTGGGGGAGAATGACCCCTGAATGCTGCTGAAACTCCTACATGAACCGGTAAAGTAGGATGAGCAACTCCAGTTGTCCGGATGGCAGGTCGAGAGGTGGCAGACCTCTCTGAAGCTTCGGGTCCTGATCTCTGTGATCTCATCTTCGGCGGCATCGTGAAGACATATTGAAACAAGAAAAAGTCAATTAAGGCAAAATATATGATATCATCAAAGAAGGACAATAAAACTTAAAGGAAGCAATTATTCAGAATGATAAGAATATCAAAATTAATAAACTAGAAATTTTTCTAGTTGTGATTGAGTATACTCTCATCCTATATCCTATATCATATATCCTATATCCTATATCCTAAAGTAGGTTCGTAATAGTACTTTAAATCTGAGCACTTGTAAACCCCTTCACCAAAAATTAGGTTTACTTGGCATAAATAGAGAAACTAGGGCTAGTTTGAATCCAAATAGAAATAGGACTCAGTGTTTATTTAATTTTGTATTGTTTATGACACGTAGCGCACCTTACCGTTGCTTCATTAATTGGAGCACTACACTAGCCATTGCCTTCCAACGAATTTTACAACCCTGTCCTATACTTGACCACCATCTATTCTGACCTCTATATAATTTATAATCATGCTTTCTGGTGCGACACTTTAATCACACAATAAACGTTGCGGACGTTATTTCCAAATTCTAAAATAAATTCCAACTCTGTACCCTTGTGCGTTCCAATCGGAATTGGAGACATAATCTTGACCATTTTGTACCACCCAATTTTTTTAATATTCTACACTGTATCTTCTATGCCCCAGACACTTGTGTCCGAACTAATTTTATTCCCAGGTACTCCTAATTAATTCCGGAACACCGTGCACGGTAATTTTAATAAATTAAATCTAATTTTTGTCGTGGTATAATTTTCCAAATTGTTGGGCACTATTATGCAAAAACGTATCGAGGTGCCCCCACCATTGGACAATACGTGAATAAACCCAATATTCCCTTTACGTGGATTTTTTCGTAATTTTTGGGATGTGCACCGCTCGTACATCGCCCTCGTATATTAGACCTACCCTTGCATTAAACAAATATAATTTATAGCCCCAACATCCTCATGTGAGGCCAAGACCCACTCTAAGGATTATAGACCAAGGCCGAACCCAAGGGGATGTTGACCTAGATTAAATTTCTCTAGGTCAAACCCATCCCCTTACATGTATAAATATCCCCTTTTCTCTAATTTCCAAAACACCTAAACCTAAATTTACAATTCAGCCGACCCCTTCCCTATATTCCCCGTTCATCCCCCTCCTTCAGCCTCCCCCGGCCGGAGCTTCGCCGGAGACACGCCGGAGACCCCGCTGATCTCCACCCAGCACTACCACCTCCTTCCCTCCGCCGTGTCCCGCTGTACTGCACCTCGCCACACCCGAGACCCTCTCCCTTGTCGACTCCTCCTTCTTCGGCCTCATCCTCGGCGTCCCCGAGCCGCTGTGCTGGCCCCGACCGGAGCCGAACCACCCTGGCCATCTCTCCGCAGAGTCACCACCAATGTCGGCCGTCACCACCGTCTCCCCGACGACATCCCCCATCACCATCTCATCCTCCTCGTCTCCTTCCTTCTCCCTATACATGCCTAGCCGAGCTCAACTCACCGGAGCCCGACTTCTCCCCGCCTCTGCACACCACCTTCACCCTCTTCGGCCCTTCCTGGCTACCTCCCTCGCTGGACGAACCAACACCACCACCACCATTGCCATCTCATCGACCCCTCCACGATGAGCCGCAGCCCCGCATCTCCGACTTCCTCCCCTGAACCTCCCGTCCACCGCAGATCTTCTCTCTTTCCTGCCGCCTTCTTATCTCCCCCGGAGTAACCACCACGAGCCACCACACCACCAGCACTTCACCGCCACCCCTCCCTTCTCAGCTCGACCTTCTTGCCGGACTCCCCTGGCCGTACCTCCCCCCCACTAGCCGAACTCCGGCAGCACTCAACACCACTACCACCTACATTATCAAATACCACCACCATTACAAACATCAACACCACTATTATCCTCGTCAACGTCGTCGCCAACAACGTCGTCATCACCCTCGTCGTCCTCGTCATCATCAACCTAGTCACCATCATCCTCGTTGTCATCATCACCATCATCGACATTTTAGTCGTCACCATCATCGTCATCGTCGTTACCATCATCACCCTAACTATCATCGCCATCGTCGTCATTATCATCATCGTATTATTACCAACACCCGTCATCATCATCAACATTACCCCATCCTCAATACCTCATCCTCGTCATCACCATCATCTACATCATCGTCCTAGTCATCCTCACCATTGTTCCCGTCATCATCCATGTCACCACTATTATCATAAATTCTATCATTATTCTATAATCATCACCATTGTGATCATCATTACCATTATGAACCCCCATCCTCAACATAAATACCACCATTGGCCAAATCATCACCTTAACCATAACCTAATCATCACATCGTCATTACCGTCGCCATCGTCGTCATCGTGGACTCGACACCCTTACCAGACGACCCGCAGCAGTTACCCCCAATTCCCGTACCTGTGCACGCTGACCCCGGAGACCTGTTGGATTTATCTGTGCGACTTCCGGATCTGGTTATTGGGACTACACAGCCGCCTGCCAGGCAAGTATACCTTGCCTTTGTTGTACTGTTTAAATTCTGTATTATTATATGCTTGTTATTTATTAACTGTGCACGTCCGAGAGAGACTCGGGTGCAGTCAACGGAGGCGTTGACGTTAGGACGTGTGTCTGACCTAGTATCTAGTAGACCCACCTAAAGTTGTGGAGTTATTGGTATGACTCCCATGCCTTGACACATTTCGTACACGTGTTGTGAGTCTCATGTAGGGCACGGTCCTGCGTATATGGTTGGCCACCTGTACGTGTAGGCATGTGACGGATAGGGTATAACTGTTAATAGTGATGCATGTTAGAAGACTTAGCAGTCATTGATAGGTGGAGCATAGACTAGCGTGGTACGATAGTCCCATCCCTGTCCTTGTTTGGTTGTAAGGATGGATCCTAGCTCTAACGATAGTCTATGAGCCAGAGTTACGACGTCGAGACGTAGTAGCTGACGTATGTTGTGGATACAACATGCTTAGATCATTGGGCGGGGAGGACGACTAGTAGGCATATGGGATACCCTACTCCTTTATACTGATACCGCACTCGACAGAGTGATACGGACGTATATATATATTACTGATACCACGTTCTGTAGAGTGTTGGACGTGACTTGGTGATATTACAGATACCACACTCTATATAGCGTTGGACGTTACTGTATTCCTGCGCCCGTGTTATAGGGGGCATGTGTGGCATATACTAGCCGGTTGTCACGACTGGTAAATTACGTCAGCATATGTCTAGCCTACACCTTCCCATATACTCAAAGTTGTCCTCAAGTTGCATTTCACTTAGATGGTTAGGTCACCCTGGAGTTTTATAGTATATACTTTATGGCATGCTTTTATGTATCTTGTCATGTCTCTATGAGAACCTGGTCCCTTTCCAGGTGTATTGTTCATGAGTATTCGCAGGAGCACAGATCCGGACTGGTTGTGTATGTTCCGAGGAGTCCTCTCTTCGAGCCACGTGATTGTTAGATATGGTACTTATTTTTTATTTATCTTGTTATTCTATATTCTAGTTCGGCAGTGGATTTGTTTCCATCCGACTGTCACCTTTAGATACTTTTCATAGAGATCTAGTTTCATAGCTACTGGTCATTTAATTATATTAATTTTATGGATGAGATCTAGATTATACCATATGACTTGTGTTGGATTTATACCACTTATGGATTTTGTTATTTATATACAGCGTATGTGTGTTGTGGTTTCCATATATTAGAGTGCCATATTCATACGGCTGGCATGCTTACGTGTCCTAGTCCTACGTATTTTGGGACTGGGGCATGACATGTTTTTAGTGGTGGCCCATGCAGGTCAAAGCATATTGACTCGGTTACGTTATTGTACCGAGCAAGCCTGCAAATAGGATTAGAGTATAGGATCTCATCCACATCTGACTATGACTGATCTTCTTTCCAATCTATTCTATTTGAACGAATGCATCCTGCTTGATTCATGTGCATCCCTGATAGTTCCTTGAGTGTAGCCTTATCCTAGAATATAGAAGTCCATGTTGTTAAATAATAAGTAGGGTAACCTTACTATTAAGAGTAACTAGAACTCTGACCCGTAACTAAGTTTAGAATAATTAAGTAAACCCTAGCATCCTTATCTAAAGAATGGTTTACCATTATTCCTTGACGTAATTAAGAATGACTTAAGTGTAGTATAGGCATTACTAGAGCTAGTTAGATATTTGACCCTAATGTTGACTCTAGTATTGAGGAACCAATAGGAAATCCGAGATCGAATGTGGGGACTGAACCTAATTTGCAAAGTGAGATAATGTCAGATATAGATCATTGTCTTAATATTAGCAGACAGTACCTCAGGAAGCCCAGAGCAACGAGTATGACATTCCCCTTGGTCACACCTCAAATGCGGAGATCTGCTCACCACCTTTCCCTTAGGAAACCATGATATTATCTTGAGTCCCTCTATTGTAATTTTATATCTTGTTCCCCTGCAACCTTAACGTTCGCCAATTGTGCAATGATTTAAACTATGTTTTTCCTCCATCCTTCGACTCGTGCCACATAAACTCTTATGATTGTAGGCCAAGTGATCTTATTCTATGTTAAGATATATAGTTCGCTAGGGTTATAGTTGATAATTTGAACTTTAAATTTTGTGCGTGGTAGTTAGAATTTGATAGTTTGAGTGGTTCCCTTAGATTGTGATCTGATTATTCTTAGTTTTAAATCACGTAACATGTACCCCACCTCAATATAGATTATATCCTCTTCTCCTTTGAAGACCAGTAACTTCTTCATTCATACTATTGACACTTGTATTCTATGAATACTATGATTAAGACTTAAGATGGCCATTACCTACATGATACAATAGGAGACCCTAATAAGTACTAAGATCCGTTCCTCATATAGCCCAATAAGAATTTATACTTTATTTACAAGAACTTTATTAATTTGTAGGATCCCCTTAAGACTGTCACAGTATTAGTTTATTATTTTAAGTTGGGTAGTATGCTTCATAACATAGTACCACATAGCCCTATTGACCCATTGATGAAGTGTAATAGGATGACACAACTTTAGACTTGCATAAGAAGATAGTGTTTATTCAGACTGTAGAAATTATATGCCCAAACCCCTATTTGGTCGACTAGCGACTTAGACAAGGAGTTAGTATGACAACTGTAGAGATTGTAGAGTCTTAATTTTGTATCTTATTTGGTTTCGTGATCTTAAATTATTTTTGTACCTCCTTTCATCATAATCTAGCGTACTTATATTTTTGTATTACCTTGACTTATGCTGCTGTTACAGCCTAGTTTTGCAAGCTCATCCTTTTATCAAGCTTGTTCATGACTTATGTATTACTGGACGCGTACACTAATATATTTCAGAATCAGAGTACTACGGTCTGATCAACCATAGTGCGCTTGGTTCGCCCTTCGTATAACTACTTTACGTGGATTGAGATATATAGTGATTAGTAGACGAATGTGCTTGCCCTCTAGATATGTCTGAGCATATCGTATTCATTACATAACTGTACCGATGCGAGTATATGAATAGGAATTACCCAAAATAGGATTTCAATCCACAACTGCCTTGACAATTCCTATTGAATTCATTAAATGCCTTGATCCCCATACTCCTAATCTATTACCTCCCCTTGAACTCTTTATTATTGTTTTTTGCCTACCCTTATTTCAGAAAGACAAAACCTCGTGCTAAGCATAAGTTGATACACAGATAGTATTAGATGTACCCCATGGGTCAAATACATTATTTGATGATTATTTTCTAACTAAGGGCATACCACATGTAATATATTTGGTGTTAAAACTTTTGGGGATTGAGTAACAGGATTAAGTAAAATTGACGAATAAGATTTCTGAAATGTAAGAGCCTTATGTGATAGATGGGTAAATTCTAAGTTGGGTAGTAGTTACATCATCATCTTGAGAGAAATTTCTTTAGATTGTGATCGAGCAAAATTTGATTGAAAGGTTCAAGTCATTTTAATTTTTAGAATTTTGGACGAATAAGTAAGAGGATGAGGATCAATGAATTTTAATTTTTAGCACATGATTTGAATTTAGAGTATTGGAGGTTGAATCATCGATTTGAGTCTTGAGAAAATAAATAGAACTCTAAGTATGAACATGGTCGAATTGAATTCTAAGTTTTGATGATTTGAATTAAGAATAAAATTTTGATTATAGGATTACCTATTTAAACTATTGAGGATACAAATTGAATTTAAATTTTAAGAGTACAAAAGTTCATGAGTTGAAAAATAGAAGGAAAATTTTGATTAGAATCATTTCTAAAAGAGATTTTGTTAGTTGGAGATCGCGATATAAAAAATTTGATATGCGAAGATGTTATATGGATTAAAACTAAATTTGGATGTTGATGAGAAAGTACGATAGGTTAAAATTTGATTTGAACAGTGACCATCTTAATTTTGGAGTGATTACGAAGGATTGATGAGAATTTTAATTATCGCAAAGATATTGCGATTTACTTGCCTTAGGTATGTAAAAAAATAACAGACTATGACTTATTTTAAATTTCGAGGACGAAATTATTTTAAGTTGGGTAGATTGTAAACCCCCTCACCAGAAATTAGGTTTACTTAGCATAAATAGAGAAACTAGGGCAAGTTTGAATCCAAATAGAAATAGGACTCAGTGTTTATTTAATTTTGTATTATTTATGACACGTAGCGCACCTTACCGTTGCTTCATTAATTCGAGCACTACACTAGCCATTACGTTCCAACGAATTTCACAACCCTGTCCTAGAGTTGACCGTCATCTATTCTGACCTCTGTATAATTTATAATCATGCTTTCTGGTATGATATTTTAATCGCATAATAAACGTCGCGAACGTTATTTCCAAATTCTAAAATAAATTTCAACTCTGTACCCTTGTGTGTTCCAATCAAATTGGCGACATAATCTTTACCGTTTTGTACCACCAGAATTTTTTTAATATTCTACACTGTATCTTCTATGCCCCAGACACTTGTGTCCGACCTAATTTTATTCCCAGGTACTCCTAATTAATTCTGAAACACCGTGCGCGGTAATTTTAATAAATTAAATCTAATTTTTGTCGTGGTATAATTTTCCCAATTGTTGGGCACTTTTATGCAAAAACGTATCGAGGTGCCCCCACCATTGGACAATACGTGAATAAACCCAATTTTCCCTTCACGTGGATTTTTCCATAAATTTTTGGGATGGGCACCGCGCGCACATCGCCCTCGTATATTAGACCTACCCTTGCATTAAACAAATATAAATTATAGCCCCAACATCCTCATGTGAGGCCAAGACCCACTCCAAGGATTGTAGACCAAGGCCCAATCCAAGGGGATGTTGTTAAATTTCCCTAGGTCAAACCTATCCCCTTACATGTATAAATATCCCCTTTTCTCAAATTTCTAAAATACCTACACCTAAATTTACAATTCAGCCGACCCCTCCCCTATATTCCCTGTTCATCCCCCTCCTTCAGCCTCCTCCGGCTGGAGCTTCGACGGAGACACGCCGGAGACCCCACTGATCTCCACCCAGCACTACCACCTACTTCGCTCCGCCGTGCCCCGCTGTACTGCACCTCGCCACACCCGAGCCCCTCTCCCTTGTCGACTCCTCCTTCTCCGGCCTCATCTCCGGCGTCCCCGAGCCGCTGTGCTGGCCCCAACCGGAGTCGAACTACCCTGGCCATCTCCCCGCAGAGTCACCACCAATGCCGGCCGTCACCACCGTCTCCCCGACGGCATCCCCTATCACCATTTGCTCCTCCTCGTCTCCTTCCTCCTCCCTGTACATGCCTAGCCGAGCTCGACTCACCGGAGCCCGACTTCCCCCCGCCTCTGCACACCACCTTCACCCCCTCCGTCCCTTCCTGGCCACCTCTCCCGCTTGACGAACCAACACCACCACCACCATTGCCATCTCGTCGACCCCTCCACGATGAGCCGCAGCCCCGCATCTGCGACTTCCTCCCCTGAACCTCCCCTCAACCCCGGAACTTCTCTCTTCCCTGCCTCCTCCTTATCTCCCCCGGAGTAACCACCACGAGCCACCACACCACCAGCACTTCACAGCCACCCCTCCCTTCTCAGCTCGACCTCCTTGCCGGACTCCCCTGGCCGGACCTCCCCCCCACTGGCCGGACTTTGGCAGCACTCAACGCCACCACCACCTATATTATCAAACACCACCACCATTACAAACATCAACACCACTATTATCCTCGTCAACATCGTCGCCAACAACGTCGTCATCACCCTCGTCGTCCTCGTCGTCATCAACCTAGTCACCATCATCCTCGTTGTCGTCATCACCATAATCGTCATCGTCGTTACCATTATCACCCTAACTATCATCACCATCGTCGTCATTATCATCATCGTATTATCACCAACACCTGTTATCATCATCAACATTACCCCATCTTCAATACCTCATCCTTGTCATCACCATCATCTATATCATTGTCCCAGTCATCCTCACCATCATTCCAGTCATCATCTATGTCACCACTATTATCATAAATTCTATCATTATTCTATAATCATCACTATTGTGAACATCATTACCATTATGAACCCCTATCCTCAACATAAACACCACTATTGGCCAAAGTATCACCTTAACCATAACCCAATCATCACATCGTCATTACCGTCGCCATCGTCATCATCATGGACTCGTCAACCTTGCCAGACGACCTGCAGCAGTCACCCCCGATTCTCGTACCTATGCACGCTGACCCCGAAGACCTGTTGGATTTATCTGCACGACTTTCGGAGCTAGTTATTGGGACTACACAGCTGTCTGCCAGGCAAGTATACCTTGCCTTTGTTGTACTGTTTAAATTCTGTATTATTAGATGCTTGTTATTTATTAACTGTGCGCGTCCGAAAGAGACTCGGGTGCAGTCAACGGAGGCATTGACGTTAGGACGTGTGTCTGACCTAGTGTCTAGTAGACCCACCTAAAGTTGTGGAGTTATTGGTATGACTCCCCGGCCTTGACACATTTCGTACACGTGTTGTGAGTCTCATGTAGGGCACCGTCCTGCGTATATGGTTGGCCACCTATACGTGTAGGCGTGCGACGGATAGGGTATAACTGCTAATAGTGATGCATGTTAGAAGACTTAGCAGTCATTGATAGGCGGAGCATAGACTAGCGTGGTACGATGGTCCCATCCCTGTCCTTGTTTGGTTGTAAGGATCGACCCTTGCTCTAACGATAGTCTATGAGCCAGAGTTATAACGTCGAGGCGTAGTAGCTGACGCATGTTGTGGATACAACATGCTTAGATCATTGGGCGGGGAGGACGACTAGTAGGCATATGGGATACCCCACTCCTTTACACTGATATCGCACTCGACGGAGTAATACAGACGTATATATATATTACTGATACCACATTCTGTAGAGTGTTGGACGTGACTTGGTGATATTACAGATACCACACTCTACAGAATGTTGGACGTTACTGTATTCCTGCGCCCGTGTTATAGGGGGCATGCGTGGCATATACTAGCCGGTTGTTACGACTGATGAATTACGTCAGCATATATTTAGCTTACACCTTCCCATATACTCAAAGTTGTCCTCAAGTTGTATTTCACTTAGATGGTTAGGTCACCCTGGAGTTTTACAATATTTACTTTATGGCATGCTTTTATGTATCTTGTTATGTCCCTCTGAGGACCTGGTCCCTTTCCAGGTGTATTGTTCATGAGTATTTGCAGGAGCACAGATCCGGACTGGTTGCGTACGTTCTGAGGAGTCCCCTCTTCGAGCCACGTAATTGTTAGATATGGTACTTATTTTGTATTTATCTTGGTATTCTATATTCTAGTTCGGCAGTAGATTTGTTTCCATCCCACTGTCACCTTTAGATACTTTTCATAGAGATCTAGTTTCATAGCTACTGGTCATTTAATTATATTGATTTTATGGATGAGATATAGATTATACCATGTGACTTGTGTTGGATTTATACCACTTGTGGATTTTGTTATTCATATACAGCGTACGTGTGTTGTGGTTTCCATATATTGGAGTACCATATTCATACGGCTGGCATGCTTACGTGTCCTAGTCCTACGTATTTTGGGACTGGGGCGTGACAGCACTACTACGATATCGCACTATTTATGATTTCGATACTCGTCAACCTGCATCGGCCACCATAAAAATGTGTCATAACCCATACTCAAAATTTGGGCATGAGTCGTGGGTACGTCCAGCCTTGCCGCATCATTAGCGGTACAACATTGTCTAGGTCATAATACTATCTATCACAACTCACAATAATATATAATATGCCTATGATCTCAACTCCATAAGAAGAACAAGATGAATATAAATATGATGACAATACTCAATCACAATAATTCTAAGGAAGAGTAATGGCACGATAATGATAGAAAGGTAAAAAGAAGTCTAAAATATATATCACAACATCAATGTGTCTAGAGTCTAGCTATCTCAATAACAATATAAATCACCAATAAAAATTCAATTCAGAGTATCTCAAAGTCTAATAATCCAACTAAAAGAAGAATACTAGACTATAAGCCTCTACTAGTGGATCCACTAATGGAACGAGATCCTCCTGAATCTCCTGGGTGTAATCTTCGTCTACTCCGGGTCCATAATAAGTGGGGCAGAAAGCCACGAGATCCTATAAAATATTATCCTGTCAGGATTGGAGCGAAGCATATAAAATAACAACAGTTCTATTAAATTAACAAAAACTATAAAATAGTAAGCAATAAAAATACAAGATGGAAGAAATACTGGAACAATAAAAAAAGTGGTGTGCAGATAATCATCTCACAGGTAATAATAAAATATAAATAAACAAGGAATGACTATATCAGCATGTCTAAACTGGAATAGAGATGCACAACTACTAAGTGCCTTGAAATATTAATTATTATGTGATCGGCTTGGGACAGATCTGGCTCTACCATATATGATTTGCTATACATAATTACAGTAAGGGATCAGGTCAATAATGTATAATTGACTATGCACAAGTACTGGTAAGGGAATCAGGCCATTCAGATATGGAGGGCTATGCACAAGTAATAAGATCAGGCTTTACCCTCGTGTAGAGAGGGTGAGATATGCACAAGTAAGTGGTATATGATCACATAATCAACTAATACTTTCTCGTCTCTGACTAGTACAACGGATCCAATCACGACTCCTCATGAGCGGTATCTATGATACTAGCCCGTGTATCCACTATATCGTAATTCAAGCATAATACTACATACTAGAATCATAGTAATCGTCAAAATAAGAAAACTGTCAGAGAATGTGCTCGCTTGTGGTCCTAAGCAATGTGTGAGGATCGATATCGAAAATGTAGTCACAAAGATCTATATATGAAATAATAATATCAATGAGTGCTATGAGATGATGATCATGTGTAATTAGCTAAAGGTGATGTTTCTAGGCCACTTCTAGGTCCACACTAGATTAGTTAAGTCATACTAGGTCAATCTAGTCAATATTAGTCTAATACTAGTTATTACCTAGCTATACTAATTAGTATTAATGTATAACTCCTTTACTTAGTATCAAGTCAATACTGTCACACCCCGATCCCGCAGGGCCGTTCATCCTCGCTTGGATCCTTGAGGGACCGATCGTCCTCACACGGGCGTGATGTCATACAAGCCTAATTTGCGCTTGCACAAGGCCAAATCTTGAACAAGGATAAGTAAGCTATTCAAGACAGAAGCAGCGACACATATTGCAGAAAAGTAAAGAACACAATGGCATAAGAAAATAAGCATCTTTATTGATATTCAAAAGTGTTACAAGCGATGCTAAACCGAGGTTATAAATCGCTCAAGCACTCTCTCAAATACAATGACATCGTTCAATACATTATATCTTTTTATACAAAAGCATCTCAAAGAACAACTCGATACGGCTCAAGGCATAGACTCCAGGGTCCCGGGGATGAGGTACGGCTATCGCTTCCTCGGACGATCCAGCACCTGCGAACAAGCAAACTGTTGGTGGGTCAGCACTTTAGAAAAAGTACTGGTGAGTATAAAATCAATGAACAAAAACAACACTCGCTAAAACCAACACTAAGTAAGCATGTGCCAACATATTTTATTACTAGTGATCTTGCTACTTTTACCTATATTTATTTCATGTAGCACAGGGTTAGAGTTAGTTTACTTCTTTCAAAAATATAGCTTTGGAAACAGTTTGCATATTGAAATATTTAAGTATATAATCAAGACAGTGTTCTATCGTGCAGTGCATAGCATGTCTCGTGCACCTTATTTACTAACACTTTAGGAACATAAGTTATTCTTGTGGAGTCCCGTTTCCCCAATTCGGGGAGCGCGGCTAAGGAATACAAGATGGTATCGTTCGATCAGGATAGATTGAAATAAGAACTTGTCCTCATTGTGGATATGCTTCTTTGGAATCGATTCCCATATTCAGTGGATCGTGCCCCCGGGATCGACTTAGCGGCAGAGTTAGGAGGGATCTCTCCACTGTATCTTTGTTGCCTCGGATTTTGATGTCGCTTGTTGCTTTCGTGCTTTGAGTTGGTTTTCAGATTTGCTTGGGTTTTCTTGAACGATTTCAATGGATTTCATTGTTTTCGTTCATTGCACTGTATTTCAATTCCGAGTATGGAAAGAGAGGAAGAGGTATTGATCGAGCTGTTCGTGATGCAGGTGAACGAGTAGTAGGCGGCTTACGAGTGGAGTCTTGAAGTGCCTCTTTCCTTCTCCCTTCCAACCAACTAAGTGAGTGGCTACCATCCCGATTAGCTATCCCTTCTTCCAAGTCTTCACACCTAAAAATTTTGCATCCTTGTTTGCCCTGATCAAGCGATACCATATAATAACTAAAAGATGTCAAGATAAAAAGAGAATAGGCTTAGACTATTATGCTTGTCAATCAAACATGTGAACTATTATTTTATTGTATGCTTGTTCGTTACAAATGTTCTATATATGCTTCAATTGAGTTAGTAGAATGATTCTTCTATAAATTGTGTAGTATAGAACACACCTTGTATGCGCATAATTGTTCAAGGAGGCTATGCTAAATGAATCATGAAATACTGCTTGTCTTGTACTCGTGTTGCCTCAACTGCATGAACTATTAACTTAGTAAACATATCGTTCGATCACGGACAACTTGTGCACAAGGATTGTATGAGTTCCACGGACGGTCGCCGGGGCGCTTGGACCGATCCGATCTGGATAGAACGTATGTATAGTCGTATGTTACCCGGCAAAATGTTATGCAGCGGGGCTCGTGTAAACCCCCTGATTTTCAAGAATTTTTAAATTTGGATTTTTACAATTTTCTAGAATTTTTTGGGAATTTTCTGTAATTAAATTCAGATGTTTTAATTATTAAAGGATTTTTAAATAATAATAAATAATATTAAAATATTATGAAAATAATATTTTATGGTGTAAAATAAAAAACTAAACATAGGGTAATTTTCTGGGAATTTATTGGACCCCGGATGGATTTTTAAAGTCCTAAAAGCTAATTAATTATTAAACCAATTTAAAACCCAAAATAAACCGGGTTTATTAAATAAACCAAACCCAATCCTTCTTGGGTCGGATCCGGGTCTAACCCAGACCCGACCCGCTAGCCCGAAACCCGACCGCCCGACCCGCATCTCCTTTCTCCCCCAACCGCAGCCACCCGACCCTACCACTTCCGCTCCGCCGGCCGCACCCGCCGCCCGCTCGCCTACCCGCGCTGCCTCACCTCCAGAACGGTTGCCGCCGACCCGCTCCCTCTTTCTCTCCCTCCACCGGCCGCCCCACCAGCTCCCCATCTCTCATATTTAAACCACTAGTCCCGGCCATCTTCTCCCCTCCTCCGGCTGTGCCTAGCCTCCTGCCACCGGCTGCCCCGCCTCACCCCGACCTCGCCGTAACCCTAGCCGCCCTCCAGCACCGGAATCCGACCGCCCTCGACTTCGTCGGCCTCCCCAGAACCCGCCGCACCTCCACCCGCGCCCAGCGACAACCCCGACCTCTAGCAGCTGCTGCTCTCTGCCCTCACCGACTCCGGCCGGCACCGCAGCACCGGCGACGCCTCCACCAGCGCCCGGCCGATCCCGACTGAACCGCGGCAAGCCGCCCCGAGTCCGGCAAGCCAGGACACGGCAGAGCTCAAACCCTAGCTGGATACGACACGGCCGGACACAGGACACAGTGTCGTATCGGACACGAGTCGGACACGATTTATACGCTATTTTCGAGCCCTGTTCAGGTACTCGTAATTTCCTCCTCGTAGCTCTAATTTCTATTTCGTCTTTTGCATCACGACCTTGCGTGACCCCCTCGGTGCTCGTGTAACCTGCTCGGGGCATCGCGTCCTTTGGTGATCGTGAACCGCGATCCAAAAACAGGAAAACCAACTCCCTGTTTCACCCCGGAACCGAGTACGCCCAGCCAAACGGGACGACTTGGTCGCGTGCGGTCTTCACAGATACGTGCGCGTCATTGATACGGACGTGCGAGATTTCTTAGAAGCTGATTCGGATGTGCGTGCACACCGAAATCAGTGCGTATCCGCGGACACTGCCCCGTATCCAACTTTACTGAATCTCGCTGTAACTTAGTGTACACACGTCGGATCGAGACGAAACTTGTGTCATCGGATTCGTAGCAATATGCTGGTCCTGTGATCCAAGTTTGGTTCAATTCTGAGAATGTTGACAAAATCGCGTGTCGTGGGCCCCACAGGCTCCACTCGATTGGCGATTTTGAGAACGGCTCATCGGAATCCAATTCTGGAAGTTTCGTTGGGTTTGTATCATCGTTCCTGACCTGTTGACACTAAGTTGGACTATTTTGGAGGCCTTTGACCCTGACGTATTTTTTGGTGCAATGTGGCCCACATCTGGACCCCGCTTTATCCCGAAAATGTCATTTTTGCCCTTGTCTCCAAATTGGACTCAAGGACAGGCATTTCTAGCTGATTAACATTTTTTGGATCTAATGGTGATGTTTGTTTCAGCAACCGGAGTACTGCCTGAAATCCCAGCTGAAGCCAGAGCCACAATTGGAGCTGAAAATTCAGGCAAGTGTACCTTGCCATAAATTATAGCTTATTGATTCATTTTGTTCTCTTGTTTTATTTTTTGTGACTGTTGTAAATGATCAACCCTAGGGCCGTGTGACTTGCTTAGCGTCCGATTATAGTCGGGTGCCAACACCGTACGCGAGGTTGTGCAATGTCAATTAGAGATGGATATCGTGACATTTACATCCTAGTACTTGCCATATCAAGTACGTTATACCCAGGACACTTGACACAGATCATGAGACAGAATCCTCCTGAATATTCAAGGTAATTATGTATAGGATACAGGTTTATGACTTATAAAATTTATAAGCTTAGATTTTATCCTGACTGATTGCATTAGTTTAATCTTGCGTGACATGAACATGAGACATTATGGAACTGTGACGTAAGATTACATTGGGTGGGGAGAGAATTACCATACAAAAGGGTGAATATATATATATATATATATATATATATAATAACTTAATGGAAGTGCCTTAGACTCTGACACAGAGCTTTGGTACCGTACTGGCCCTTCGAGAGAATACTGCTATGGTTTCTTTGACACTGATCCTGTAGTAGTTTCAGCCTGAGTATGACTAAAACTCTCACTTGCATTATCACTTAGCTGGTTATTTATTTACCCTGTTGTTTCCTTTATTTCTGTACTGTATTATATTTTGGCTTGTGTTTTCTGTACCTTGCTATGTCCCCTGAGGACCTAGAATGGATTATGTCCCCAAATTTAGCAGATGAGTTCTACCCTGAGGTGTACGGAACAGGAACACTACTCGAAGCAGTACCTGAACCTGAGGACGAGGTGATTGCTGAGGACTTCTCCTGAATAACTGCTTCACCATGCTCAGTTTTACTTGGCCAATAAACTTTTTATTTTCCTGTTTAATTGAACTTGTGTAAACAGACTTATTATCGGGTTGTTCCCCAATTTTTAAATACTTGTAACTGGATGTTGTTGTTTATTTCTTTTGCTGATGTTGTTATCTTTATTCTGTGGATAAGATTAGTAAACCCTGACTATTGAATTACAGCTTAAGTATGCCCCGATGGATCCATTAAATTGGGTTGTCCATCGGTGTGTGCTGCTGGCCATTGCCACGTGTCCAGTCCCTGATATTTTGGGTCTGGGGCGTGACATGGTTTTTGTGGTGGCCCATGCAGGTCAACGACTAAATTGTTCGGTTTCAACTTAGGGACCGAACAGGCCTGCAATAAGAATAGGATAAGTTTTTAGGATCTCATCCACTTGCTTGAATCGTTTTTGATATCTGTATCGTATTCGAACTAATTTTCGACTTGCATCTTGCCTTGATTCCTGTGTGCCTCTTATAGTTTATTTTTGATGCAGAGTAATGGATTCATAAGAAAATGACGGAACTCCAGCAAGAACACCAATAGGTGATGTAGTCACCTACGGAGAAGATGAAGTGACGTTATTGAGTGGAGATCCCTCTACTCACCGAAGCAACCAAGCAGATCCGTAAGCTTCTAGATTTCGGCGTGATGACATTCTACCTCCGCCACAGTTCACTCCACAGATGCCTGTCTTTCCACCAGGCCAAGCAATAGACAGACAGCAGATGTTCCAGATGTTCTACGCAATGATGCATGCTCAGCAACAAGTCCAACATGAGGCTCAGCGTCGCGAGGCTGATTACTTGAGGAACAGTCTAGTAAATGCACTGGAGCAGGCCAACCTACCAGCTAGACGGCAACCGACGGGCTCTATCACTGATTTCCGACAACTGAAGCCCCGAACCTTCTCAGGCAAGGAGGAGCCCACAGAAGTTCATGAGTGGCTCACCAACATACAACATCAATTAAAAGCAGCTGAGCTACCAAGGGAACGTTAGATGACTGCCATCAGAATGCAATTGACGGGCAATGCTCACCACTGGTGGCTATCTGAAGAGAGACGACTCGGACCAGACCGAGTTACTTGGGAAGAGTTCTCCAGACTCTTTCAAGAGATGTACATTCCGGCTATCGCTTGATCAGAACTGAGGGACAAGTTCAATCGCCTCACTCAGGATGCTATGACGGTGGAAGAGTACAACGCCGAGTTCATTCGTCAAAGTCGCTTCGCCCCTACCTTGATCCCAACAGAAGAAGAAAAGGCTAAGAAGTTCTTTGATGGGCTAAAATTTAAACTACAAAGAATGATCGAATCCGTCGTACCTACTTCGTACACTGACGTCCTGGCTGCAGCTCGACGTATGGAGCGTGTCATCAGACGAGAATCCAACCTGAAGAGGTCTTCCACCTCAGCACCAGCCAGAGCAACGAATGGAGAAGCTGCCAAGAAACCTCATCTGCATCAAGCACCACAAGGAGCTGCAACCATATCCCTGACTCTTCCTACTTGTTACTACTGTGGCAAGATAGGCAATATGGAGAAGGAGTGTAGACGTAAATTTGGACTGTGCTTAGGTTGCGGATCCAGATAGCATGCAGTGAGAGATTGCCCTGAGCATAGAGAAGGAGCACCAAGGGCAAACCAACAAGCTCTATCAGTACCAGCAGGACATCAACCAAGGCCTCCCTTGGCACTTCAAGCAGCACCCTACCAGCAAGCCCAACAACAGCAGAGAGCACCACCTCAAGGACGCGGCCAAGCTTTCGTGATGACTGTGGGAGACACGCAGAACCATGGAGTAGCTAATGCGCGTAAGTTTCTATAGTTTTCTGTTTCTATTATTGCTTTACTTCGTGCCTGCTGGTTCGTGACCCACACTTAACCCGATAATTTTGAACTTGCCAATAATTTAAAATATTTTAGAAATGTTAAACTGATATGTTTTGAAAGATAACCAGGTTTTCTAAAACAGTAATTTTCTAGATTTCCTATAATTGGAAAATTCCGTTGCTTAGGGAAATGACTTTCCCTATGTGTTTAAACCCCTTGATTTTCTGAATTCGAACAATGTTTGTAACCGTGTCATCTCTGTTGACCGGATATTCTTTGATTGCGAGGACGCAATCCTCTTAAGGGGGGTAGATTGTAAACCCCCTGATTTTCAAGAATTTTTAAATTTGGATTTTTACAATTTTCTGGAATTTTTTGGGAATTTTCTGTAATTAAATTCAGATGTTTTAATTATTAAAGGATTTTTAAATAATAATAAATAATATTAAAATATTATGAAAATAATATTTTATGGTGTAAAATGAAAAAACTAGACATAGGGTAATTTTCCGGGAATTTATTGGACCCCGGATGGATTTTTAAAGTCCTAAAAGCTAATTAATTATTAAACCAATTTAAAATCCAAAATAAACCGGGTTTATTAAATAAACCAAACCCAATCCTTATTGGGTCGGATCCGGGTCTAACCCAGACCTGACCCGCTAGCCCGAAACCCGACCGCCTGACCCGCATCTCCTTTCTCCCCCAACATCAGCCACCCGACCCTACCGCTTCCGCTCCGCCGGCCGCACCCGCCGCCCGCTTGCCTACCCGCGCCGCCTCGCCTCCGGAACGGTCGCCGCCGACCCGCTCCCTCTTTCTCTCCCTCCACCGGTCGCCCCACCAGCTCCCTATCTCTCCTATTTAAACCACTAGTCCCGGCCATCTTCTCCCCTCCTCCGGCTGTGCCTAGCCTCCTGCCACCGGCTGCCCCGCCTCACCCCGACCTCGCCGTAACCCTAGCCGCCCTCCAGCATCGGAATCCGACCGCCCTCGACTTCGTCGGCCTCCCCAGAACCCGCCGCACCTCCACCCGCGGCCAGCGACAACCCCGACCTCTAGCAGCTGCTGCTCTCTGCCCTCACCGACTCCGGCCGGCACCGCAGCACCGGCGACGCCTCCACCCGAGCCCGGCCGACCTCGACTGAACCGCGGCAAGCCGCCCCGAGTCCAGCAAGCCAGGACACGGCAGAGCTCAAACCCTAGCTGGACACGACACGGCCGGACACAGGACACAGTGTCGTGTCGGACACGAGTCAGACACGATTTATACGCTATTTTCGAGCCCTGTTCAGGTACTCTTAATTTCCTTCTCGTAGCTCTGATTTCTATTCCGTCTTTTGCATCGCGACCCCTGTGTGACCCCCTCGGTGCCCGTGTAACCCGCTCGGGGCATCGCGTCCTGTGGTGATCGTGAACCGCGATCCAAAAACAGGAAAACCAACTCCCTGTTTTACCCCGGAACCGAGTACGCCCCGCCAAACGGGACGACTTGGTCGCGTGCGGTCTTTACAGATATGTGCGCGTCATTGATACGGACGTGCAGGATTTCGCAGAAGCTGATTCGGATGTGCGTGCACACCGAAATCAGTGCGTATCCGCGGACACTGCCCCGTATCCGACTTTTCTGAATCTCGCTGTAACTTAGTGTACACACGTCGGATCGAGACAAAACTTGCGTCATCGGACTCATAGCAATACGCTGGTCCTGTGAGCCAAGTTTGGTTCGATTCTGAGAACGTTCACAAAATCGTGTGTGGTGGGCCCCATAGGATCCACTCGACTAGCGATTTTGAGAA
The DNA here is from genome assembly GCA_036927795.1 of Iris macrosiphon. Classification (NCBI taxonomy): domain Eukaryota; kingdom Viridiplantae; phylum Streptophyta; class Magnoliopsida; order Asparagales; family Iridaceae; genus Iris; species Iris macrosiphon. The sequence continues at coordinate 96,928,362 of JAYESA010000008.1, forward strand.
CGGCTCATCGGAATCCAATTCTGAAAGTTCCGTTGGGTTCGTATCATCGTTTCTGACCTGTTGACACTAAGTTGGACTATTTTGGAGACCTTTGACCCTGACACATTTTTCGGTGCAAAGCGGCCCACATCTGGATCCCGCTTTATCCCGAAAATATCATTTTTGCCCTTGTCTCCAAATTGGACTCAAGGACAGGCATTTCTAGCTGATTAACATTTTCTGGATCTGATGGTGATGTTTGTTTCAGCAACCGGAGTACTGCCTGAAATCCCAGCTGAAGCCAGAGCCACAATTGGAGCTGAAAATCCAGGCAAGTGTACCTTGCCATAAATTGTAGCTTATTGATTCATTTTGTTCTCTTATTTTATTTTCTGTGACTGTTGTAAATGATCAACCCTAGGGCCGTGTGACTTTCTTAGCGTCCGATTATAGTCGGGTGCCAACACCGTACGCGGGGTTGTGCAATGTCAATTAGAGATGGATATCGTGACATTTACATCCTAGTACTTGCCATATCAAGTACGTTATACCCAGGACACTTGACACAGATCATGGGACAGAATTCTCCTAAATATTCAAGGTGATTCTGTATAGGATACAGGTTTATGACTTATAAAATTTACAAGCTTAAATTTTATCCTGACTGATTGCATTAGTTTAATCTTGTGTGACATGAACATGAGACATTATGGAACTGTGACGTAAGATTACATTGGGTGGGGAGAGAATTACCATACAAAAGGCTGAATATATATATATATATATAATAACTTAATGAAAGTGCCTTAGACTCTGACACAGAGCTTTGGTACCGTACTGGCCCTTCGAGAGAATACTGCTATGGTTTCTTTGACACTGATCCTGTAGTAGTTTCAGCCTGAGTATGACTAAAACTCTCACTTGCATTATCACTTAGCTGGTTATTTATTTACCCTATTGTTTCCTTTATTTTTGCACTGCATTATATTTTGGCTTGTGTTTTCTGTACCTTGCTATGTCCTCTGAGGACCTGGAATGGATTATGTCCCCAGATTTAGCAGACGAGATCTACCCTGAGGTGTACGGAAAAGGAGCACTACTTGGAGCAGTACCTGAACCTGAGGACGAGGTGATTGCTGAGGACTTCTCCTGAACAACTGCTTCGCCATGCTCAGTTTTACTTGGCCAATAAACTCTTTATTTTCCTGTTTAATTGAACTTGTATAAACAGACTTATTATTGGGTTATTCCCCAATTTTTAAATACTTGTAACTGGATGTTGTTGTTTATTTCTTTTGCTGATGTTGTTATCTTTATTCTGTGGATGAGATTAGTAAACCCTGACTATTGAATTACAGCTTAAGTATGCCCCGATGGATCCACTAAATTGGGTTGTCCATCGGTGTGTGCTGCTGGCCATTGCCACGTGTCCAGTCTCCGATATTTTGGGACTGGGGAGTGACAGCTCGCCACCCGCGTTGCACGATATTTTGCGTTGAGACTATAACCTGTCCCTCGTGGCAACATGCCAGTAATCCCTGTATATTTAAAACCTGTTGCAAACTAACTTCTGTCTTCGTGGCAGGGAAGGCATGGTAAGTATTGTGCATGTGGTTCAGACGGGCAGGTAAAAGCCACCGAACTGTGGCATATTCATTTCAGTAAATTTTATATGATGCTTGCTTGTAAATGAACTAAGGCAAGATAGTAAGACCACAAAATATGCATGCTTCATTAAAACGACGTGTTAATTGGTATAGTTGGGTTAGCTCACCTTTACCAGTATATTTTGATGTACTAACCCTCATTGAAACAGGTTCTCCGCACTAAGGTGAACCGAGCAAGGAGCCGAAGTCGTCTTTCCTAATCCAGTCTAGTTGTAGGCGCATCCTGATCGCGCCACATTTTGAAGTACTTAAAGAAAAGAGCTAGCAACCCATATACAATGCAGCTCCGTGGCAAGACCATCATCCCATCTGGAGGTCTTTATCATTTTGAAGTTTAGTAAAGAGATATAATGTACAGGACTGCCATCTCATTTTGTGTTAACACTTTTGTAAGCCCGTGCAGCAAATTAGCTGACTCGTTCAAGAGTTTGTAATAGATGTTCATTATCAATAAAGAGAACTTTTCCATGTTTTAAATCTTTGTTTGAATTTATTTGCGTACTCTGAATATGTGCTCGTTATGCAAAATACTCTAGCCTTATGCGGGCGCAACACCAGGCCTGCACGACGGTCACGCTCGGGGGACACCCCTACGACTCCACGAAATCGGGGCATGACATATTGGTATCAGATCACAGATTAAAGTTCCTTAACCCTCGCACTGGAAAAGTTCCTTTAACGATCAAATTACTGTGCGAACTCTTGAACTCGCTAGGCCAAAATACGATACGTTCATGCAATGAGTCCATAATATATTATGATCCTAATGTAATTTACCTTCTTTTGAAGGAATACCACCAGCGCAATCCTCAGCGCTAGCATCGGACGAAACGCAAGGCCAAGAAAGTAGTTCGGGCACTTCAGGAAGCTCTCGTAGCCAATGGGGCATGTCTCAAGTCGATCCGCTTGAGCGGATGATGCAAATGTTAGAAGCACAACGACAAGGAGATGATGCTCGCCAAGCCAAGTTCGAAAGCAATCTAGAGACCCGATTCTCAGTCCAACAGAAGCAGGTAGATGCCCTACAATAAATTGTTCAGACTTTGGCTTCCAACCATTCCGCAGCAACAACAGCGACTCTGGTGGAACAGCCCGTGCTTGAAGTTGAGATACCGCAAGTTCCAAGGCCGAGGGAAGTGACTGCCTTCGACTTTGGCCACTTCAAGAAAGTCTGCAACACCCCATTCAATAGGACTGAGGACCCAATCGTGGCTCTAGATTGGTTGTCCGAACTTGAAGACCACTTCGCTCTGCTAGTGGTCCCCGAAGAAAAGAGCGTCGCCTGCGCACAACTACGGCTCCGCCTCAACGCGCACGATTGGTGGGACATGCATCGACGATCTCTTCAATTTGACCATAGAGAGGAGGCAATCTCGTGGGCAACTTTTAGTGCCGCATTTGAAGGGGAGTTTATACCCCCTCTAGTGCGTTATTAGAAGGAGAACGAGTTCGTGCAACTGAGACAAGGCAGCATGACAGTTAAACAGTACTTCGCCAAATTCAACCGACTCTCCAAATTCGCTAGTGCTTATTTACCTTATGCAGCGAGTCAAGCTAGAAGGTTTGAAGGTGGTCTACGCCCTGCCATCCATGTGCACGTGGTCGTTCATCAGTATCGGACAATGCGATAAGTCATGAATCATGCTCTATCTCTTGAACCGCTATATCCTCATGTTCCTACCGGCACTGTGCATACCTCCAGTCACAAATGCCAAAGCAACGATAGAGGAAATAATACTGCAAAGTGATAAAACGACGGTGGTCATCAGAAAGGGAACCATAGACCATATTGTGATTTCTGCAGAAGACGTGGGCACACTATCGACAAATGTTACAGCAGGAGAGGGTTGTGCTTCAATTATGGCGGACAAGGCCACATAGCGCAGGATTGTCCGCTTCCCTCTAAGCTTCCACCGTAACGTAATGTTCTCTAGCGGTAGGTTTTATTCTTAAGTTTCAGGACGAAACTTCCAATTAGTTGGGTAGGATGTGGCGTCCCGTTTCCCCTATTCGGGGAGCGCGGCTAAGGAATACAAGATGGTATCGTTCGATCGAGATAGATTGAAACAAGAACTCGTCCTCATTATGGATTGCTTCTTCGGAATCGATTCCCATATTCAGTGGACCGTGCCCTCGGGATCGACTTAGCGGCAGAGTCAGGAGGGACCTCTCCGCTGTATCTTTGTTGCCTCGGATTTCAATGTCGCTTGTTGTTTTCGTACTTTGAGTTGGTTTTCGAATTTGCTTGGGTTTTTTTGAACGGTTTCGATGGATTTTATTATTTTCGTTCATTATACTGCATTTTAATTCTGAGTATGGAAAGAGAGGAAGAGGTATTGATCGAGTTGTTCGTGATGCAAGTGAACGAGCAGTAGGCGGCTTACGAGCGGAGTCTTGAAGCACCTCTTTCCTTCTTCCTTCCAACCAACTAAGTGAGTGGCTACCATCCCGATTAGCTATCCCTTCTTGCAAGTCTTCACACTTAAAAATCTTGCATCCTTGTTTGCCCCGATCAAGCGATACCATATAATAACTAAAAGATGTCAAGATACAAAAGGAATAGGCTTAGACTATTATGCTTGTCAATCAAACATGTGAACTGTTATCTTATTGTATGCTTGTTCATTACAAATGTTCTATACATGCTTCAATTGAGTTAGTATAATGCTTCTTCTATAAATTGTGCAGTATGGAACACACCTTGTATGCTCATAATTGTTCAAGAAGGCTATGCTAAATGAATTATGAAATACTGCTTGTCTTGAACTCGTATTGCCTCAACTGCATGAACTGTTAACGTAGTAAAGATATCGTTCGATCATGGACAACTTGTGCACAAGGATTGTATGAGTTCCGCGGACGGTCGTCGGGGCGCTGGGACCGATCCGATCCGAATGAAACGTATGTATAGTCGTATGTTACCCGGTAAAATATTATGCAGCGGGGCTCGCCACCCACGTTGCACGTCATTTTGCCTTGAGACTATAACCTATCCCTCTTGGCAATATGCTAGTGATCCCTGTATATTTAAAACCTATTGCAAACTAACTTGTATCTTCGTGGCAGGAAAGGCATGGTAAATATTGTGCAGGTAGTTCAGACGGGCAGGTAAAAGCCACCGAACGGTTGCAAGTTTATTTCAGTAAATTCTATATGCTGCTTGCTTGTAAATAAACTAAGGCAAGATAGTAAGACCACAAAATATGCATGCTTCATTAAAACATCGTGTTGATTGGTATAGTTTGGTTAGCTCACCTTCACCAGTATATTTTGATGTACTGACCCTCGTTGAAATAGGTTCCCCACACAAAGGCGAACCGAGCGAGGAGCCGAAGTCTTTCCTGATCCAGTCCAGCTGTAGGCGCGTCCTGATTGTGCCACATTTTGAAGTACTTGAAGAAAAGAGCTAACAACCCATATACAATGCAGCTCCGTGGCAAGGCTGTCCCGTCCGGAGGTCTTTATCATTTTGAAATTTAGTAAAGGGATGTAATGTACAGGACTGCCATCTCATTTTATGTCAACACTTTTGTAAGCCCATGCGGCAAATTAGCTGACTCGTTCAAGAGTTTGTAATAGATGTTCATTATCAATAAAGAGAATTTTTCCATGTTTTAAATTATCTGCGTACTCTGAATATGTGCTCGTTATGCAAAATACTCTAGCCTTGTGCAGGCGCAAACCCAGGCCCGCACAGCAGTCACGCTCGCGGGATGCCCCTACGACTCCACGAAATTGGGGTGTGACATGTTATGTAATGCCCCGCTCTACGTCGGCATTATGTATCAGGTGAGTGGGCAGAACTTCGTTCTCTTATTCTTGTATGCCTTAATAATAACCTGAGTTTTTGCTTGCAATATTTTCATAAGAGAATGGTAGAACCTGCCTTGCATGTTAATGAACGAACTCACCTAGCTTGTCTTTGAAACGATAAGTCTGCTAAACGAGAATCCTGAAACGCTTGCCTAGAGTGCATGAACATGTTCACTATCGTCTATGCTTTGAGAGAACCATATTGTGCCTAAATGTGTTCAAGTGATAAGTCGGATTGCCCCGCAACAACGATAATTGTTCTGATGGTTCGTCTTGTCTGCATACTAGAGTTTATTTGATAGTATTCTATGCATTCGCATCGGTCGGACAATGGCTTTTGGTGGAGAGCTGAACTGTATGTGTCACGGCTGCTACCATGATAGTAAAAAGCAACCATGAGTCACAGCTGCCATTAGCATCAGATGAATGAGTCATTAGTATGCTGTACAACCAGCTGCCGATCCTGAGATACTCGGAGACCGCCCTGCATATAGCTAAGTCATTGTGTTGGCTTGGATAGAGGACTGTTCCTAAGATCGTGCATGTGTGTCTAGCTATACATTTGACCCTGGAGTCTTACGAGACACGCTGCGCACACCCTGAAACATAAACGAACGGCTTGCTTGCTTATATATCGCATATGATACTCTGTTTCCAAAGATGTTTCCAAATAATGTAATATAACTCTGCTAGCACTGCATGAAACGAACCTAGGTAAAACTATAAAGATCAATAGTAATGTAATATTTTATAACATGATTACTTAGTGTTGGTTTGAGTGAATGCTTATTTCTGTTCAGTTATTTTATCTCACCAGTACTTATAAAAGTGCTGACCCACCAACAGTTTACTTGCTTGCAGGTACTGGATCTTCCGAGGGAGCGATAGGAGTGCCATAGTCCCTAAGACCCAGAATCCTGGTTTTGATTGTTGCCCCGAGATGCTATCGTATAAGGGGGCATAATGTATAGAACGAACGAATGCCTTTGCATAAAGGAACCCAAGTCCCACGATTGTCCCGAATACTCAGTTGGCTAAATACATTGCATTGCAACAAGTCCCTTTCCGCTGCTTACTCGATTGATGTGATGATAGCCAACAATCAACTTAAACGATAAGGCCTTGTGAATGCACAACCCCAGGCCCGCACGGCATCACGTCCCCGTAGGCTCGATCGGGCCAAGCCATTCCTTCCCCTTCCTCGCACCCGCGGTACAGGCGCGGTGATTCCCATCTATCACGACCTGCACCCGGTGTAAGGGTACAAGTCAAAAATAATGCCCAGCCTATGCCGCAGAATCGACGGTAGAACGCTGTCTAGATAATCTATCTAACAATATACTAAATATAAGTATTAAACACATATATATATAATTTTGCCAAACCGTCGCTGAAAACTGTGTTAAAAAATACTGATACTCTGATACCAGGCTTTTAGTGACAGTTCTGGCTGTCACTGAAGCTGTCATCGCTGCTGCTATTGGAATTTTGCACTGCTGCTGTTATTTTGGTGACGGTTTGAAACGTCACCATTTCCACCGTCGCCGTTGCTGCTCTTTCCGCCTGCTGCTGCTGCTATTAATGACAGCAAGCTGCTGTCATTAAATGCCGCCACCAATGCTACAACGGCTGCTGCTATTAATGACATCAGTTTGTCATTAATTCCTGTCGCTAAAAACTGTAATATATATATATATATATATGTATATATATATATAACATATATATATATATATCAATATATATATATATATATAGATCCAATAAATATATATATATATATATATATATATAGACCAAATACATATCTATATATATAAATACTAAATAACTATAAATATACCCCCTCTATAATAATGTACATATTATGACATAGCCACATGCACACACAAACATAAATACATATAATTATACATCTATACATATATATATATTCTCTTAGTACATATATAATACATAGATCTATGATACAATAATCACTATAATAAATACACTATAATACATATATAATATCTATATATACACAATTATAACTCAAAAATTAAAAGCACAAATAATTAGATCTACACAAAATACACAACAATGGAGAGTATCACACCGTATCCCACTAGATCTAGGATACATATGTGACATGAGTCCACCACACATCCAATTGCACCCCGAAGGACACAAGCAAGTCACATATATTATTTATGAATAATACGAAATGTCAAATATAGATCTACGTGTCCGTGTCAAAATACGACATGTACAAAGTCCCGTATCGGAGGAAAAACCCCCAAAACAACACATATCACCAAATTATTGGAAAACGACCTACACGTACCCAATTATGGACACAACACTAGCCCCAAACACATAAACACATGTCAAATTGATCTATAGGATCAATTGACACACACAACAAATATCATTCTCGGAATTCCCCCAAAATTGACACAAAAAATACCATAACTTTCTCAATAGGCCTCCAATGAACACAAAATCAAATTCTATGGGTAGTACATGCATATGGGTTAATTTTCGATGTTTAATTCTCAGATTTAGAAGCTATTTTAAAGGTAAAAATAGAATTATACTTATTAGGAGATGGATTCCCAATGAAATCTCCAATTGAGATAGAATTACCTCCAAATTGTAGATCCTTGCTCCTCTTTGTAGATCCGTGCTTCCTTCTTCTAAATCCTTGCTTCTCAAGTCTCTAATGGTGATTTGGAAAGGAATTGGAATAAATTTTAGTAGGAAAATGAAGTGGAAAAGAAGAAATTTGGTAGTGGAAAATTCTAGATCTAAATTTGGAATGAAAAAGAGGAGAGAGAAATTTTCCCCTCTACTTATATAGGCCGGCCCCTATTCCTCTCCCTCAAGTAATCATGTAATGTCCATTATACCCCTTGGGGCCTCTCATGAAGAAATAATTAAGGAAGGAAGCTTCTAGTCTAATGATTTAATTAATTTAATCCATCTCCTTAACAATAGGCTTTCTAAATGGGCTAAGTTTAACTAATTAATTCATGTTGGTCCATGGGTCCAAACTAAACTAGTTAGGTCCACTAATACAAGTCCAAATTAAATAACTAACATCTAACAATAATTAAATAATACAAAAATTAATTATTTATCAAGCACAATAATAACTAAATAGGAAATTACTAAAATACTCTTTCCTAGAAAATATGGTAATGACAAGTCTACCCTCCTTAAAATAATTTCGTCCTCAAAATTAAAAAAAGAAAATACCCCCAGAAAATTACAGAACAGAACTAAAGAATCATAACTAACTATGAAAGAATCATAACAATGAACAGAACATAACTAGGAAATAACATACCTCAAGACACAAACAAATATGGATAACGCTCTCGCATTTCATCCTCTCTCTTCCAGGTAGACTCTCCTGGAGAGTGATGCCTCCATGCGACGTGCACTATCACGTCCCAGTCCCAAAGTACACGGAACTAGGCTACGTGACAATAGCCAGCTGTCTCATCTCCGAGGATATCCCAATTTAATGGATCCTAACGAAGAGTGCTACGCTGTCCTAAAATACTAACATATCCAATATCAGTCAACAACAGGTAAACTAATCTCATCCACAATATAAAGAGCAAGAAGTACTAAATAAACTGCTGGAAGATAAACACCAGTCTGAAATATCATAGTACAACCTAAGATGTCTGGTGGGAACAAACTCACTACTATAACGAAATAAAAGTACTGAATAACAGATAAAATAAATAGTAACTAGGGCATCGGCTGACTAGGTAATGATGCTTCCAATCCTAGGCAGAATGCCTACCAAGTGATCACGGGAACTCCGAAGGTAGAACCTCTAGCTCCTCTGCAATAGCGAATCTCGTCTCCTGTCCTGGGCCGTATACTGTGGGGTAGTAAACCTCGTCCAAATCTGGAAAGGTACCAGGTCCTCAGAGGGACGTAACAAGATACATAGAAACATGCTATATATAAATACTGAATAAAGTAAATGCAATAAAGGGTGTGCTAACCATCTAAGTGAATGCAATGTGAGGACAACTTTGGTAAGTATGGTTAGGAGTAGGCATAACGTCCAACACCCCGAAGAGCGTGGCAGTAGTACACTATATCATCCATATCGCTCCGAAGAACGTGGCAGCAGTACAATATATCGTCCATATCGCTCCGAAGAACGTGACATCAGTGTAAAGGGAGTCATTGGATCCGTGGCTCCTCTGGATACTACGGACTCCAATGGGTGTATCTCATACACCTACTAATGTCCTCCCCGCCCAATGTAGATACGCAAGTCGAATACTCGATGTGTGTACCACGTATCTATATGCCAAGTCTCTACCAATAAAATATAACCTGAACTATGTACTAACTGTGATGTAGGTTACACGTACCGATAGCTAGTCGAGTACGCAAACCCGTATCCCAATATGAATATGTCTCCGTGAACGTGTAAGGTGTCAGGTCGCAGAAGATAACAGAGTTTCATCTAATGGGGTGAGTCTGCTAATGACTAGGTCAAGTATACTAATCATCGACGTATCCATCGAATGCACCAGAGACAATCTCGGACACGCACAGTTGTATAAAGCAAAAACAACAAGCATACAATACAACATATACATAATTTAAATTAGACAGTAAATATGGCAAGGTATCTTGCCTTAGTCCTCAAGCTGTGAATGCCAAAAGCTTGCTCCTGCGATGTCTCCTGGCTGATCCGATGATCCTAACACACAATATAATATAGAAATCTATATCAAACACTTAAGACCAAATGTGCAGACACTACGTTATTTTTTGGGGCTGGCCCAAGTCCACGGTTGGTCGAAGACAACGTTACGTGTGCACGTAGCTAGGATGTACACGTGTTCTGTCCTTGGTCAACGTGGGTCTTGGGACAATAATTTATCTAGTTAAGGGTTGACCATGATTTCTATTCTGTGCGAACACATGTCCCTAGTTTCCATGTTCAAACATACTAGGTTTATGTCCAAGTGTTTCAAGTGAATTACTTATCCCTGATAACTGGTCATTAATTTAGGATAATTATTTATTTATTAATAACTAATTAAATCAACTTTCATGCATACAACACTAAATAGGTTAAATGCTGTTAACTTTTGTTTATACTCGACACGACGACACGAAGGGGGAATGATAGGACACAAGAGAGAAAGGTTCAGCGAATGAGTACCTGATCGACCGAACGAAGGGGGTCCGCTTACTGACCGACCGTCCTCTCCGGCATGGGGCGAACTTCGGTCGACATGCGGACAGAATTGGCCTGCTGTCGTTCAGTAACTGCAATGGCTGCAGCCACGGATGCAGCAGCCTGTCACGGCGGCAGCGTGCAGAGACGGCGTCGGGTGTAACGGTCAGGTCACAGGGTGGTCGGGGTCGACCTCTCGGGGGTGGTTGATGGTGCCGGAGATGGCTGGGAGGCGGTGGTTTTGGAAGTCGGGGAGGGAAAGGAAGCTCAGGTTTGCCGGGGTGAAGGATGGTGATGATGGTTTGATGGATGTGGTGGTCAGGCGGCGTGCGGCGGCCTGGAGGGGTGGTTGGTGGTGGCCAGGTGAGGGCTGAGAGGGGATGGTGGCGGCTTACGGCGGGGGTCTTGGGAAGTCAGGGGGGAAGGAAGGGGATTCTCGGTTAGAGAGAGGAGGGTTCTGCTAGGGTTGAAAAGAAGGGGGTGATAATGCTAGGGTTTCTATAGTAGTAAGGAGGGGTATTTATATAGGAGGGGGTTTATGGGCTGACCTCGGGACTTGGGCTTGTCTGGACTCCTTGGGGTGGGGTCTGGTCCACATGATAGGTATACAGGGCTTGGTTATGTCTTGTTTTGGGTGAACTTGGCCTCAATTAATTCAGGTTACAAACAAAAGCATCTGGCATTAGGAGAAAGTTTGGTTTATTAAAATAATACTTAGGCGTTTGAAACGACTGTTGTGCAACTAAATTGAAGCACCATGTTGGGAATCTAAAAGTTATACAAGGGTCAGATGGGTAGCCTGGCGTGTCTAGGAGATGGGTATTTAATTAATTTGGGGGGTAACTACTAGTGTGGCGCTCCAATATCGAAGCAACGGTAAAGTGTATTAAGACGTATAATTGGCGCATGTTAATCCTAATTTAATTCCAAATTAATCCTAGTTCTCTTGATTTAATTCTAATTAACCCTGAATTGTTCGAGGGGGTTTACAATCTACCCTCCTTAGAGCATTTCGTCCTCAAAATTAAAACATACGCATGGTACGAACTACTGACTGAAATTAAAATGCTAATGCATACCTATTCCTTCGAAGATATGGGGATAGCGCTATCTAATGTCCTCCTCGCGTTCCCAAGTTGACTCGCCTGGTGCATGATGTCTCCACGCGATGCGAACTAAGGGAATAGTCTGCCCTCGCAGTACCTTCTCACTCCTGTCCAGAATCTCAACAGGCTCCTCTTGGTATGATAAGCTCGGGCCAACTGTGATCTCTGAATGGTCAAGTACGTGGCTCGAATCCGGTATGTATCTCCTCAGCTGAGATACATGGAAGACGTCATGGACTCCATCCAAAGTTTGCGGTAAAGCTAATCTGTAAGCAACCTCTCCGACGCGTTCTAACACGTCGAATGGTCCGATGTACCTCGGACTCAGCTTCCTTCTGCCTCCGAATCTGATAGTCCCTCGAGTTGGCGAGATCTTTAGAAATACGTGATCTCCAACCTGAAACTCTAAGGGTCGTCGATGCTCATTCGTCCAGTGCTTCTGTCTGTCTTGTGCTGCTCGTAGGTGCCCTTGGATCTTCTTTACCTTCTCTACTGTACGAACAACCAACTCTGGCCCGAGAATCTATCTTTCGCCTATATTGCTCCAATATACTGGGGAACGATACTTCCTTCCATATAACGCTTTATAAGGAGCCATCTGGATGCTCGCTTGATAGCTGTTGTTGTAGGAAAACTTGACCAAATGCAAATGGTCCTCCCATGATCCTTCAAAATCTAGTATGCATGCTCTTAACATGTCCTCCAATGTATGAATGGTGCACTCCGACTGGCCATCTGTTTGTGGGTGATACGCTGTACTAAACTTCAGACGGGTACCGAGACTCTCTTGTATACTCCGCCAAAAGTAAGATGTAAACCTCGTATCCCTGTCAGACATGATGCTAACTGGCACTCCATGTAGGCGCACAATCTCCCTCATGTACATATCTGCCAAGACCTCCGTAGATTACCCGACTCTGAAGGGTAGAAAGTGTGCGGACTTGGTGAGTCTATCCACGATTACCCATACTGAATTGCGACCACTAGGACTACTCGAAAAGCCCATAACAAAGTCCATGGTGATGTGCTCCCATTTCCACTCCGGTATAGGGAGCGGTTGAAGTAGTCCTGCAGATCTCTGATGCTCAGCCTTGACTTGCTGACATACCAGGAAATTGGCCACAAAGCGTGCCATCTCTCTCTTCATTCTATGCCACTAGTAGTACTGTCTCAAGTCCCGGTATATCTTTGTGCCTCCTGGATGAATAGAATAGGTTGAACTGTGTGCCTCTGCCATCAACTCCTGACGAAGTTCTCCATTTGGAACATAGATATGATCTCCGCATCTCAAAGTCCCATCTTCATGTATTCGCAGTCCTGACTGTATTCCCGCCTCTGTCCTCTGTCTAAGCCTCTGGAATTTGGCGTCTGTCGGCAAGGCAGCCTTGATTCTCTCCACTAATGTCGACTACAACTGAAAGCTTGACAATTGTCAGTCTACTTCGGGCATAACGACTTTTATACCCAACTGCTCTAGATCTCTCAACAGATGTTGCTGCGTTGTCAAGAAAAATTCTATGGGTCTTCTGCTAAACGCGTCAGCTACTACGTTGGCCTTTCCCGGGTGGTACTATAGTTCAATCTCGAAGTCTGTCATCACTTCGAGCCAATGTCTCTGTCTCTGGTTAAGGTCCTTCTGGGTGTAGACGTACTTCAGGCTCTTATGATCAGTAAATATCTCCACTATCTCTCCATATAAGTAGTGCCTCTAGAGCTTCAAAGCAAAGATCACAGCTGCAAGCTCCAAGTCGTGAGTGGGATAGTTCTTTTCATGAGTCCTCAACTGTCTAGAGGCATAGGATACAACCTTCCCATGCTGTATCAGGACACATCCTAATCCTTTCCCGGATGAATCGTTATAGATCACGAATCCTCCGGGTCCAGAAGGTATGGTCAAGATGGGTGTTGTAGTCAAGCGCTTCTTCAGCTCATCGAATACTTCTGACACAAATCTGTCCAAGTGAACTCCTGCTCCATTCGGGTCAAGCAGGTCATCGGTTCTGCAATCTTCGCTACGAACCTCCGATAATATCCGACAAGTCCTAGAAAACTCCTCATTTCTGAGATATTGGTAGGGGTTGGCCATGTCTCTACTGATGAAATCTTCACCGGATTCACTGAAATATCCTCTCCTGAGATGACGTATCCAAGAAAAGCAACACGATCTAGGAGAAACTCGCACTTGCTCAGTTTGGCATAAAGCCTCCCTCTCCTCAGCATCTCTAACACTAGTCTCAAGTGTTCCTCGTGCTCCTCGTGGCTCTTTGAATACACCAGAATGTCGTCGATGAAGACTACCACGAACTGGTCTAAGTATTGGTGGAATACTCTGTTCATCAAGTTCATAAATACAGCTGGCGTATTCGTCAGCCCAAATGGCATTACTAAAAACTCGTAGTGACCATAACGAGTCCTGAATGCTGTCTTCTGAATGTCCTCTCTTTGCACCTTCACTTAATGATAATCCGATCTCAAGTCGATCTTTGTGAACACTACTGCTCCTGTCAACTGGTCGAATAAATTATCAAACCGTGGCATGGGGTACTTGTTCTTGATAGTCAAAGTATTAAGGGCTCTGTAATCAATGCACCTGCGTACTGTTCCATCCTTCTTGGGTATAAACAACACTAGTGCTCCCCAGGGTGATGCACTGGGACGGATAAATCCCTTGTTCTATAACTCTTCTAATTGTAGCTTTAGCTCATCTAACTCCTTCTTCGCCAAACGATACACATTCGAAGATTCCGGTCCTGCTCCGGGTATTAGCTCAATAGTGAACTCTACGTCCCTATCTGGCGGTAAGCCTGGCAGTTCTTTGGGGAAAACATCTTTGAATTCTGCAACTATTGGCGGGGGTACAATCTCCATAGCCATGTAAGCTCCAGCTATCTGTCCTACTCCTTGTTTGACGGTTCCTCGCATGTACTCGAACTCCGGTTGATCTGGCGATCTAAAAGTGACGCTACCCTTCCGACAATTCAGTACGGTGTTATACTGGCTTAACCAGTCCATGCCTAGCACAACATCAAAGTACGGCATGGGTAATACCAAGAATCGTGCTCTCATCTCTCTACTACATACGACTACCGAACACGTTCTAATAGTGCTGGTAACCGGCACGATACCTCCTCCGGTAAGAATCTTCCAACTCTTAGGTAAGAGGGAAGTCGCTACTCTATGCATTGCTATAAATCTACTAGATATAAATGATAATGTAGCTCCAGAATCAAACAATGCAGTTGCAGGTAATGATGCAACCAAAATGGTACCTGTGATAGCTTCCCCTTCTGTCTTCTCCTATGTAGCTGCTAGTGCAAAGGCCTGTCCGTGCCTCTATCCTCCGGTCTGCTGTCGAGCTCGGTCAAACTGTGCCTCCTGTGGGGCCAAGGGTGGTCCCCTTTGAAATCCTCTGGGTGCTGGTGGACGTTGACCTCCGGGCGGTAGTAGTATCCTCGGAACTTGTGCTGTTGGCCTCTGTCCGGTCGGCGGTGCTGTCTCTCTGCAATGTGGGTAGTCTCGGACTTGGTGCTGGTCTGACCCATAAATCAGACATGTTCTCAGTCTCTTTCTGCAGTCCTTCTCGTAATGTCCTCTCTTACCACAGTGGTAGCAAGTCAGAAGCTCCTTTTGCTGGTATGGTGCTGCCCTCTGCTGTGTTTGTGCTCTGGGACGTTGGATCGGTCCTCTTGCTCCGGGCTGTGCTCTGGCTGGTATAGTCGTGCTGGAACGTCTAGCTCCTCTGACGATGGCCTCCTGGATTCTCGCCTCCGTAAGAACCTCTTCATAAGAAATCCTCGCCTGTGTGGTGGTATACCTCTGTAGCTCGAAGGTGAGGCCGTGATGGAATCTCTGGGCCTTTTCTAGATCATTGGGTATCAGGACGGCACCAAATCTGCTAAGACGGCTGAACTCTGCGTCATAGGCGTCAACAGTCATATTTCCCTGCTCTAGATGTAGGAACTGGGAGTACAGGGCATTTCTGACTGTAGCTGGGAAATACTTCGCATTGAAGTATTCTAGGAACTGTTCCCAAGTCTGGTTCTTACCTACAATGTGCTCAATGGAATCCCACCAGTGATGGACGTTGCCTTTTAGTTGGGCCCTCACTACGGTCATCCAAATGTCAGGGTACAGTTGTGAAGCCTCTAGTAACATCTCCGTGTTGGTGACCCAATCGGAGATCTGTTCTGCAGTCTCATTGCCTGAGAAGGTATCTGGTCCCATCTGTCGGAACCATCTAACAGTGCCACCTGTCTGGGTTGGTGGAGGTGCTGGTACGGGTGCTGTGACAGGTGTCCTTTCTAGTACTGTCATCAGACTCTGTCTTAATATCTCTGTTTGCTGCCACTGTGCTTGCATCATTGCATGGAAGAACTGAAGCATCTATGGCTGGCCATCTAACTGTGGCATCTGGGGTAGATAAGGTGGAGGTAGTGGTAGTGGAATCTCTCACTGTGCAGTAGGCGTCTCCTCAGATGTCGGCCTCTCAGTCTGCGGCATCGGAGTAGCTCCTGAAGTATGGCCCTCATAATGTTGCGTGGGGATTGTCTGGGAAGTCTGTCCCTCGGGTTGCGGTGTAGGATCGCCCTGCGATGTCTCATTCTAATATATCAGCGGGGTCTGTAGCGGGGGTTGCCATTGGGGTACCTCCTCTCTTTGGATGGTATTATCTGGCACCGCGGCACTGGGTGCTCCTCGTGCACTGCGCAAATTCATCTTGCTTTAAGAGATAGGACTTCATTAAAAAGTACAGAATCAAACAAACATGATACAGATATTTAGAAGTAACACGAAGGAAGCTCAAAGACGCAATCAAGGTGGATGAGACCTAGTAATTTCTATCCTATTGCAGGCTCGTTGGGCATGTTACCATACCACAAGCAAAAAAAAGTCGACCTGCATGGGCCACCACTAAAACCATGTCACGCCCCAATCCCAAAGTACACGAAACTAGGCTACGTGACAATAGCCAGCTGTCACATCTTCAAGGATATCCCAATTTAATGGTTCCTAACGAAGAGTGCTACGCTGTCCTAAAATACTAACATGTCCAATATTATTCAATAACAGGTAAACTAATCTCATCCACAATATAAAGAGCAAGAAGTACTAAATAAACTATTGAAAGATAAACACCAGTATGAAATATCATAGTACAACCCAAGATGCCTGGTGGGAACAAACCCACTAATATAACGAAATAAAAGTACTGAATAACAGATAAAATAAATAGTAACTAGCGCATCGATTGACAAGGTAATGATGCTCCCAATCCTAGGCAGAATGCCTATCAAGTGATCACGGGAACTCCGAAGGTAGAACCTCTTGCTCCTCTGTGGTAGCGAATCTCGTCTCCTGTCCTGGGCCGTATACTGTGGGTGTAAAACCCCCTTCCTAAAAATCGTATATACCCTTTTATTTATTAATTATTAATTAAATTGTAGTAATTAGGGCTAAATAGGAGAAATAAATTTTTAATAATTTTTATTTTAGGTGTTCGGGCACTTAGAGGATTTATGGGACCATCAGGAATTTTTCGAAATTTATTCCATGTAGGAGACCCCTTGAGCAGTTGCTAGCCTAATGGTGTGCATTATTCTAATCTATAAATTTCTTATGAGTATATATATATATATATATATATATATATATATATATATATATATATATATATATATATATATATGTATATATATATATATTTAAGAAGAAGAAAAGAAAAGAAAAGAAAGTATAAAGAAATGATTAATAATATACTAATACTAATAATACTAACTTTATTCCACTTAGCAACTTCCAACTAGCAAGTTAGAAACTTGCATTAGCAAAACTAGCAGCCAACTTAAGCAAACCACTTGAAATTCCTTCCCACAAAGCACAGCCAACTTAAAGACCCCATAACCATGGAAACCATTTAGCAAAAACTAGCAGAACCCGGCCGTGAGCACAGCGCCCCCCCCCCTTTTTGCACGCGAAACTCCAACCAATCCCTTTCTCTTTCCTATATATATATATATATATATATATATATAAAACCCTAACCTAAAATCTCCAAACCCTCCTCTTCTCATCTAGAGCCACCACCGCAGCCAGAGAACCCCGCCAGGCGGTCCAAACCATTCCGACGACCCCGACCTCACGCAATGCAGATTCTCACACGAGGTACCTTCGCTCCGGAGTTGTTTTCTGTCGACTCACTCAACCAAACGTCGTTCCGTCTTCACCGTTATGCTCATCCCTTAACCCTCTTCCATATTTTTATAATAGCAGACCACGAAAAATACAAAACCCTAGGCAAAAATAGTACCCAAGTTGGCGCGAGCAGACCGAATTCTGGGATCGCAAAAAACTACGGTGACCACCCATGTTGCCGAGTTCGTATCTCCCACCACAGAGATCCGAATTCGGTGATTCTTTTTGATATGTGTAGAAAACTTGACCTAGTTTATTTTTTGTTAAATAACCCTAGATTATTAGATGTTATGGATAGAATTAAATTCGTCACAAAATTCCGCGCACCCACTTTTTCTAGAACTCTAAAAGTTATGAAACGGAGTACGCCCCGCCAAACGGGACCGTCCCGTCGTGTACCAAGTGTACCGAACGGTGCACGCTGTATAACCGAACACCTAAAAATTCATGGAAACTGATTCGGACATGTGTGCGCGCCGGAATCAGGCCGTATCCGCGGATACATCCCGTGTCGCAACTTTTGTGGAACTCGTGCGTATTTTGTACACGTTTGTCAGATTGTGACAAAACTTGCACCACTGGACTCGTGGTAATGCGCTGGTCCTGTGACCCAATTTTTATGCAATTCTGAGACGGTTGACCAAATCGCCAATTGGCGGGCCCCACAGTTGACTTTTTGGACAAATTTGTGTTCGGCCCATCAGAATCCACATTTGGACATACCGTTGGATTCGTATTGACATTTAGAGTTGTTTGACCTATAGTTTGTCCTATTTAGAGACTGTTACCCTCGGCACGCTTTTCGATGCAAAGTGGGCCACACGTGGACCCCACTTTTATCCAAAATTACCGTTTTGCCCCTGTATCCAAATTGGACGAAAGGGAAGTGCTTTTTAGCTATTTTGCTCATTCTGAAAATATTGGTGATATTTATTTCAGCATTCGGAGATGTTTGTTCGGAGGCCTTAGTTCCAGGTTCTGTGTCCTTGACATTTGGGCGCGTGCACTTTACACATTTTTTGCTAGGCAAGTATACCTTGCCATTGTACTGTAATTGCATTCCATATGATGCATGCATATTTATTTCTGTTTATTTTAGTTCATTTATTTTAACTGCTATATAAACTGCACGTCCAAGGAAACTTGGGTGCAACGACGGTGTCGTCGTACTATGTTTTTATTTATGTATATGCATTGGACCTACTTTATGAGACTACCCCATCTTCATGAGGTATTTATGTTTCATTGGTCATGACACTATTCTTACACGAGTGTGAGTCATATGTAGGACACGGACTTGCGTACTCGGCTGGCCACTGGTACGTATAGGTCGTGCGACGGATAGGGATAACTGCCAATAAAAACTTTGTATGCTAGTAGACCTGGCGGTTATTAGAGGTCTATCGTGTCATGGACATGACATGCTTAGAGCATTGGGTGGGGAGAACAACAAGTACCGCATTTGAGCTCCTTTATACTTTTTCTATTGTGCGCCCGGATTCTCCGCCGGAGATACGGGTGGTGATGACCACTATATATTATGTACTATCAGGCGGGCCACCGACGTTCAAAAAATGAAGTGCCTTTTAGGCCCCTGGATCTCCAATAGAGAACCATGCCAAATCCCATATTTTCAGCCAGATAGGTCACTTGTGGGGAAATATGTTCTTAACTGCATTCACATAGATGGTTAGGCGACCTCATTGGATGCTTATATTTTAGTACTTTATTGGCATGTATTTTTTGTATCTTGTTACGTCCCTCTGAGGACCTGGTCTCTTTCCAGATCTAGATGAGCAGCAGTACCCGCAGGAGTATGGACCTGGACCTGACGCTAGCTATCAGTCTGAGGCGATCTTTCCTTCTGACTATATGTGATTCATTGCAGTTGTTTAGAGATTCTAGTTGCTATTCTTTTTCGAGACATTTATTCTTATATTAAAGTTTATTCTCTTCTCTCTTTAGTAGTTTATTATAGTCGATTTGCAGTAGATTTGTTTCCACCCGACTATCACACCTTGAGACTACTTTGAGACTGCTTATTTGATATTCGGTTATTGATTTCCATTTATCTATTATTTGTGCTGTGGATGAGATATAGATTTGCGTGTGACTTGTTATGACAGTATATTACCACTGTGGATTGGATATTCATGTACAGCGTACGTGTGTATATGGTTTCCATATATTGGAGTTCGTATACATACGGCTGGCGTGTTACGTATTCCTAGTCCTACGTATTTTGGGACTGGGGCGTGACATATTTTTAGTGGTGGCCCATGTAGGTCAAGAATATATTGTCTCGGTTACGTAACTGTACCGAACAAGCCTGCATATAGGAATAGAGTTTAAGGATCTCATCCATGCTTGACTGAAACTCATCCTTCCTATTTAATACTTGCATCCTGTTTGATTCCTGTACTTTTTCTAATCTTTTCGTACATCACCTGCAGAGAGATGGATTTGCAAAATGGATGTACTACCGCCAATGGCGACACAACTTCTGGAGTCACTGGTCAGACTCAAGGAGGGACCCCAACGATTCCTAGGCTTCCGGGGCCAGATAGACAGACTCACACTCCAGTTCCATCTGATCTTCCCGCTTCACCTATTGGGAACCTTCCACCTGTCCCAGTACCGCAAGATGGCCAAGCGCAGATGTTCCAATTCTTTCATATGATGACACAGGAACAGAGGCAGCAGGCAGCCGAGCAGAAGCAAGAATTTTTGGCAGCACTGGAGAGGATGGCTGCACAGGCTACTGTACCAGCATAAGCACTAGCTCCAGTACCTCGAGCTAGAGTTGGATCAGCAAAGGATTTTGTTCAGATGGGTCTAAGGCAGTACAAGGGCACCGAGAGCCCGGAGGAGACTACCAACTGGATCACTCACACGCAGAAGCTACTGGAGGCATTACAGTTACCTACGGACCTATGGATGAAGGGTGTACGGACGCTTCTAGAGGGTAATGCTCATCACTGGTAGGAATCCATGGAGCGCCAGTTGGGTACTTACCAGACTTGGAAGCAGTTCTTGGAGTGCTTTGAGGGAAAGTACTTCCCGGACACTGTCAGGGACACCTTGTATGATCAGTTTCTTCACTTGGAGCAGGGGAACCAAACAGTAGACGAGTATGATGCCGAATTTAGTTGACTCAGCAAATATAGCACTGCTTTGATACCGAATGACTAGGCTAAGGCTAAGAGGTTTCATCGAGGACTGACCCAGGAGCTACAACATTATACAAGCTCGCAGTCCCGAGTCTCTTATGCTGAACTACAGATAGAGGCCAGATTTCAGGAAACTATTAGCAGAGGAAAGGGAGGCCAATTGAGGACACAATAAGGATCAGCAAGAGTACAGCATGGACCAGCCAGGACACAACAGGGAGGACCTATCAGACATCCCTTGGCACAACAGCATCAGCAACACAGAGCCGGACCGTACCAAATTTCAGAAAAACCCCAATGTAATTATTGTGGGAGGATCGGACATGTTTCGAGGGATTATCGGACCCGCTTAGGTCAGTGTATAAGATGTGGCTCTGGACAGCACCTGGCGAGGGACTGCCAAGTGCAGCAGACACTTCCACCGCCAGTTCAGAGACTAGCGCTTCTAGCACCAAAGACAGCACAGCAGGTGGTTAGACCGGGAGCACCTCGACCCCTAGCAGCAGGAGGATTTCAGAGAGGACCACCACTACCTACTCAGGAGGAGCAGTATATGAGGACTGGACATGGACAACCGCAGAGGAACGGGCGAGCTTTTGCATTGGAGGTAGATGACATGGATCATAAGGTGGATGTCATAGTAGGTATTACCCTTGCTTTTACTTTTCCTGCTGTGACATTATTTGATACGGGAGCCACCCACTCATTCATATCATCTAGTTTTATTGCCAAACACAACATTGCTTCTATACCATTATTTAGTTGTGTTAGAATTCTTACCGGAGGAGGAGTTGTACCAGTTAGTCGAGTTTGTAGATCGGCCCCTATAGTGATACGTGGCAGAGAGATGAATGTCCAACTCTTAGTCTTTCCTATGCCATCTTTTGATATTATGCTTGGAATGGACTGGCTAAGCAAGTACCACGCTTTCTTCGATTGTTTTGGAGGAAGCATTCTTTTTAAGGTACCAGGCCAGCCTGAACTTGAGTTTGCCCGAGGATCCACAGAAATCCCTGATGGTATGCAACTCACAATGGATAATGTTGTCTATTATCCTATTATTTTAGAATTTCTAGACGTTTTCCCAGAGGAATTGCCAGGACTACCCCCAGACAGAGATATAGAGTTTTTAATTGAACTAGCACCCGGAGCAGCACCTATAGCATCGTATGTTTACAGACTGGCGAAGAAGGAGATGGACGAGCTGAAGGCATAGTTAAAAGAGTAGAGGAGAAAGGTTTCATCCGACCGAGTGCATCACCCTGGGGAGCACCAGTGTTGTTTGTACCCAAGAAGGATGGGTCAGTGCGTATGTACATTGACTACAGAGCCTTGAATGCAGTGACAGTGAAGAACAAATATCCAATGCCACGCATTAATGACCTGTTTGATCAACTCAGTGGAGCTAAGGTATTCTCGAAGATAGATTTAAGATCGGGATATCACCAAGTGAAGGTACGAAAGCAGGACATTCCGAAGACCGCATTCAGAACAAGATATGGGCACTACGAGTTTTTGGTCATGCCATTTGGATTGACCAATGATCTAGCGATCTTTATGGACTTGATGAATCGAGTCTTCCACCAGTACTTGGACCATTTTGTGGTCGTCTTCATAGATGATATACTTGTCTATTCGAAGAGCCACGAGGAGCACGAGGAGCATCTGCGGATTATTCTAGAGACTTTGAGGAGAGAGCAGTTATATGCTAAGCTCAGCAAATGTGAGTTCTTCTTGGACAGAGTTTCATTTCTTGGACATGTTGTTACAGGAGATGGTATTTCTGTTGATCCAGAGAAGATCTCAGCAGTTGATACATGGCCTGTTCCTAAATCAACAGCAGAGGTGAGGAGTTTCCTTGGACTTGCGGGATATTACCGACGGTTCGTGGAAAACTTCTCAAGGATAGCGGCACCTATGACTCATTTGACTTGTAAGGACCAAGAATTTATATGGACCGCGAGTGTCAAGCCGCCTTTGAAGAATTGAAGAAGCGACTGACTACAGCACTAGTATTGACGATTTCGTCAGGATCAGGAGGTTATGTGATCTACATTAACGCATCAGGGAAAGGCTTGGGATGCATATTTATGCAGCATGGCAAGGTGATTGCATATGCATCTAGGCAGTTACGAGTGCATGAGAAGAATTATCCGACTCATGACTTGGAACTTGTAGCCGTTGTATTTGCTTTGAAGCTATGGAGATATTACTTATATAGAGAACGAGTGGAGATCTATACAGACCATAAAAGCCTCAAGTATGTCTTCACGCAGAAGGAGTTAAATATGAGGCAACGTCGATGGCTCGAGTTGATAAAAGATTTTGAGATAGAGCTACATTATCATCCAGATAAGGCTAACGTGGTAGCAGACGCGTTAAGCCGGAAGCCAGCAGCTTACTTTTTGACAACACAGAGGGAACTATTGGAGGACTTGTAAGAGCTTGGCATTGAAGTGATATTACCTAGAGCAGATGGGACACTAGCCAACTTGCAAGTACAATCATCATTGGTAGAGAGGATTAAGGTAGCTTTGCCTACAGATGCCAGATTTTAGAGACTGAAGGAAAGGACATAGGCCGGAGAGCAGACAGGATTGCGCATTCATGAGGATGGGACATTACGATGTGGTGATCTTCTTTATGTTCCAAATAGAGAGATTCGACAGGAGCTTATGGCAGAGGCTCATAGTTTAATTTATTCTATTCATCTTGGAGGCACCAAGATGTATCGCGACTTACGACAGCACTTTTGGTGGCATGGAATGAAGAGAGAGATAGCTCACTTTGTAGCTAAATGTCTGGTATGTCTGCAAGTAAAGGCGGAGCACCAGAGGACAGCAGGCTTATTGCAACCACTTCCGATTCCAGAGTGGAAGTGGGAGCACATCACTATGGACTTCGTCACGGGTTTTCCCAAGAGTCCAAGTGGGAGAGATGCAGTATGGGTAATAGTGGACCGACTCACCAAGTCAGCCCATTTTATACCTTTTAGAGTGGGTCAGTCTACTGAAGCTTTAGCTGACTTATATATGAGGCAGATCGTGAGATTGTACGGCATACCAGTCAGCATTGTATCGGACAGAGATTCGTGCTTCACATCGCACTTTTGGAGGAGCATGCAAGAGAGTCTTGGTACTCGTCTGAAGTTCAGTACATCTTACCACCCGCAGACAGATGGGCAGTCGGAGCATACTATACAGACCTTGGAGGATATGTTGAGGGCTTGCATGTTAGACTTTGGAGGATCATGGGAGGACCACCTACATCTTGTAGAGTTTTCTTACAACAATAGCTATCAAGCGAGTATTCAGATGGCTCCGTTTGAAGCATTGTATGGAATAAAATGTAGGTCTCCTGTGTGTTGGAGTGACGTGGGAGAACGTCAGATTCTGGGACCCGAGTTGGTGGTCAACACCGTAGAGACAGTCAAAAAGATTCAGGGACACTTGCGAGCAGTGCAAGAAAGGCAGAAGCAGTGGGCAGACCTTCATCGTCGTCCCTTGGAGTTCATAGAGGGCGATCACGTCTTCTTGAGGATATCACCGACCAGAGGCACCATCCGATTCGGAGGGCGCGACAAGTTGAGTTCAAGGTATATTGGACCATTTGACGTGCTCGAGAGAGTTGGAGAGGTGGCATATCGACTTGCGCTACCACCTTCACTGGAGGGAGTACATGACGTATTCCATGTGTCACAGCTCAGGCGATATGTGGCAGACAGCAGTCATGTTCTCGACCATTCAGAGATCACCATTGGGCCGAGCTTGTCATACCAAGAGCAACCCGTGGGAATCCTTGATCGTCGAGAGAAAGTGTTGAGGAACCAGTCTATTCCCTTGGTTCGCGTAGCATGGAGGCATGGTGCGCCAGAAGAATTGACTTGGGAGCGCGAGGACGACATGCGCAAGCGTTTTCCAAACCTATTCGCAGACCAAGGTATGAATTTACATTGTTAATTTATATCTTAAACCATCATTGCATTCTATCGTGGCTTAATTTTATTTCGAGGAAGAAATTTTTACAAGTTGGGTAGAATGTAAAACCCCCTTCCTAAAAATCGTATATACCCTTTTATTTATTAATTATTAATTAAATTGTAGTAATTAGGGCTAACTAGGAGAAATATATTTTTAATAATTTTTATTTTAGTTGTTCGGGCACTTAGAGAATTTATGGGACCATCAGGAATTTTTCGGAATTTATTCCATGTAGGAGACCCCTTGAGCAGTTGCTAGCCTAACGGTGTGCATTATTATAATCTATAAATTTCTTATGAGTATATATATATATATATATATATATATATATATATATATATATTTAAGAAGAAGAAAAGAAAAGAAAAGAAAAGAAAGTATAAAGAAATGATTAATAATATACTAATAATAATAATGCTAACAATACTAACTTTATTCCACTTAGCAACTTCCAACTAGCAAGTTAGAAACTTGCATTAGCAAAACTAGTAGCCAACTTAAGCAAACCACTTGAAATTCCTTCCCACAAAGCACAGCCAACTTAAAGACCCCATAACCAAGGAAACCATTTAGCAAAAACTAGCATAACCCGGCCGTGAGCACAGCGCCCCCCCCTCTTTTTGCACGCGAAACTCCAACCTATCCCTTTCTCTTTCCTATCCTATCCTATATATATATATATATATATATATATATATATAATTTCATAAAACCCTAACCTAAAATCTCCAGACCCTCTTCTTCTCATCTAGAGCCGCCACCGCAGCCAGATAACCCCGCCAGGCCGTCCAAACCATCCCGACGACCCCGACCTCGCGCACTGCAGATTCCCACACGAGGTACCTTCGCTCCGGAGTTGTTTTTCGTCGACTCGCTCAACCAAATATCGTTCCGTCTTTACCGGTATGCTCATCCCTTAACCCTCTTCCATATTTGTATAATAGCAGACCACGAACAACACGAAACCCTAGGCGAAAATAGCGTCCAAGTTGGCACGAGCAGATCAAATTCTGGGATCGCAGAAAACTGCGGTGACCACCCATGTTGCCGAGTTCGTATCTTCCACCACAGAGATCCAAATTTGATGATTCTTTTTGATATGTGTAGAACACTTGACCTAGTTTATTTTCTGTTAAATAACCCTAGATTATTAGCTGTTGTGGACAGAATTAAATTCGTCAAAAAATCCCGCGCACCCACTTTTTCCAGAATTCTAAAAGTTATGAAACGGAGCACGTCCCACCAAACGGGACCGCCCTGCCGTGTACCAAGTGTACCGAACGGTGCACGCAGTATAACCGGACACGTAAAAATTTGTGGAAACTGATTCGGAAGCGTATGCGCGCTGGAATCAGGCCGTATTCGCGGACACATCCCGTGTCGCAACTTTTGTAGAACTCGCACATATTTTGTGCACGCTTGTCAGATTGCGACGAAATTTGCACCACTGGACTCGTGGTAACGTGCTGGTCCTGTGACCCAATTTTTACACAATTCTGAGACGGTTGACCAAATCGCCAATTGGCGGGCCCCATAGTTGACTTTTTGGACAAAATTATGTTCGGCCCATCGGAATCCACATTTGGATATACCGTTGGATTCGTATTGACATTTAGAGTTGTTTGACCTATACTTTGTCTCATTTAGAAACTGTTAGCCTTGGCACGCTTTTCGGTGCAAAATGGGTCATACGTGGACCCCACTTTTACCCGAAATTACCATTTTGCCCCTGTGTCCAAATTGGACGAAAAGGAAGTACTTTTTAGCTATTTTGCTCATTCTAGAAACGTTGGTGATGTTTATTTCAGCATCTGGAGACGTTTGTTCGGAGGCCTTAGTTCCAAGTTCCGTGTCCTTGATATTTGGGCGCGTACACTTTACAGATTTCTTGCCAGGCAAGTATACCTTACCATTGTACTGTATTTACATTCCATATGATGCATGCATATTTATTTTTGTTTATTATAGTTCATTTATTTTAACTGCTATATAAACTGCGCGTCCAAGGAAACTTGGGTGCAACGACGGTGTCGTCGTACTATATTTTTATTTATGTATATGCATTGGACCTACTTTATGAGACTACCCCATCTTCATGAGGCATTTATGTTTCATTGGCCATGACACTATTCTTACACGAGTGTAAGTCACATGTAGGACACGGACTTGCGTACTCGGGTGGCCACTGGTACGTATAGGTCGTGCGACGGATAGGGATAACTGCCAATAGAAACTTTGTATGCTAGTAGACCTGGCGGTTATTAGAGGTTTATTGTGTCATGGACATGACATGCTTAGAGCATTGGGTAGGGAGAACAACAAGTACCGTATTTGAGCTCATTTACACTTTTTTTATTGTGCGCCCGGATTCTCCGCCGGAGATACGGGTGGTGATGACCACTATATATTATGTACTATCAGGCGGGCCACCAGCGTTCAAAAGACGACGTGCCTTTTAGGCCCCTGGATCTCCAATAGAGAACTATGCCAAATCCTAGGTTTTCAGTCAGATAGCTCACTTGTGGGGAAATGTGTTCTTAACTGCATTCACATAGATGGTTAGGCGACCCCATTGGATGCTTATATTTCAGTACTTTATTGGCATATGTTTTTTGTGTCTTGTTACATCCCTCTGAGGACCTGGTCCCTTTCCAGATATAGATGAGCAGGAGTACCCGCAGGAGTATGGACCTGGACCTGACGCTAGCTATCAGTCTGAGGCGATCTTACCTTCTGATTACATATGATTCATTACAGCTGTTTAGAGATTCTAGTTGCTATTCTTTTTTAAGACATTTATTCTTATATTAGAGTTTATTATCTTCTCTCTTTAGTAGTTTATTATAGTCAATTTGCAGTGGATTTGTTTCCACCCAACTATCACACCTTGAGATTACTTTGTGACTGCTTATTTGATATTCGGTTATTGATTTCCATTTATCTATTATTTGTGCTGTGGATGAGATATAGATTTGTGTGTGACTTGTTGTGACAGTATATTACCACTGTGGATTGGATATTCATGTACAGCGTACGTGTGTATATGGTTTCCATATATTGGAGTTCGTATACATACGGCTGGCGTGTTACGTATTCCTAGTCCTACGTATTTTGGGACTGGGGCGTGACAGTGGGGTAGTAAGCCTCGTCCAAATCTGTAAAGGTACCAGGTCCTCAGAGGGACGTAACAAGATACATAGAAACATGCTATATATAAATACGAAATAAAGTAAATGCAATAAAGGGTGTGCTAACCATCTAAGTGAATGCAATGTGAGGACAACTTTGGTATGTATGGGTAGGCGTAGGCATAACGTCCAACACCCCGAAGAGCGTGGCAGCAGTGTAGTATATCGTCCATATCGCTCCAAAGAACGTAGCAGCAGTGTAAAGGGAGTCATTGGATCCGTGGCTCCTCTGGATACTACGGACTCCAATGGGTGTATCCCATACGCCTACTAATGTCCTCCCCGCCCAAAGTAGATACGCAAGTCGAATACTCGACGTGTGTACCACGTATCTATATGCCAAGTCTACCAATAAAATATAACCTGAACTACGTACTAACCGTGATGTAGGTTACACGCACCGATAGCTAGTCGAGTACGCAAACCCGTATCCCAATATGAATATGTCTCCGTGAACGTGTAAGGTGTCAAGTCGCAGAAGATAACAGGGTATCATCCAATGAGGTGAGTCTGCTAATGACTAGGTTAAGTATACTAATCATCGATGTATCCGTCGAATGCACCCGAGACAATCTCGAACGCGCACAGTTGTATAAAGCAAAAACAACAAGCATACAATACAACATATACATAATTTAAATTAGACAGTAAATATGGCAAGGTATCTTGCCTGGGTCCTCAAGCTGTGAATGCCAAAAACCTGCTCCTGCGATGTCTCCTGGCTAATCCGATGATCCTAACACACAATATAATATAGAAATCTACATCAGACACTTAAGACCAAATGTGCAGACACTACGTTGTTCTTTGGGGCTAACCCAAGTCCACGTTTGGTCGAAGACAACGTTACGTGTGCACGTAGCCAGGATGTACACGTGTTCTGTCCTTGGTCAACATGGGTCTTGAGACAATAATTTATCTAGTTACGGGTTGACCATGATTTCTGTTCTGTACGAACACATATCCCAAGTTTCCATATTCAAACATACTAGGATTATGTCCAAGTATTTCAAGTGAATTACTTGTCCCTGATAACTAGTCATTAATTTAGGATAATTATTTATTTATTAATATCTAATTAAATCAACTTTCATGCATACACCACTAAATAGGTTAAATAATGTTAACTTGTGTTTATACTCGACACGAAGACACGAAGGGGGAATGATAGGACACAAGGGAGAAAGGTTCAGCGAATGAGTACCTGATCGACCGAACGAGGGGGGTCCGCTTGCTGGCCGACCGTCCTCTCCGGCGTAGGGTGAACTTCGGTCGATGTGCGAACAGAATTGGCCTGCTGTCGTTCAGTAACTGCAATGGCTGCAGCCACGGATGCAGCAGCCTGTCACGGCGGCAGCGGGCTGAGACGGCGTCGGGTGTGACGGTCAGGTCGCAGGGTGGTCGGGGTCGACCTCTCGGGGGTGGTTGATGGTGCCAGAGATGGCTGGGAGGCGGTGGTTTTGGAAGTCGGTGAGGAAAAGGAAGCTCGGGTTTGCCGGGGTGAAGGATGGTGATGATGGTTGGATGGATGTGGTGGTCAGGCGGTGTGTGGCGGCCTGGAGGGGTGGTTGGTGGTGGTTAGGTAAGGGCTGAGTGGGGATGGTGGCGGCTTACGGCGGGGGTGTTGAGAAGTCAGGGGGGGAAAGGAAGGGGATGCTCAGTTAGAGAGAGGAGGGTTCGGCTAGGGTTGAAAAGAAGGGGGTGATGATGCTAGGGTTTCTATAGTAGTAAGGAGGGGTATTTATATAGGAGGGGGTTTATGGGCTGACCTCGGGACTTGGGCTTGTCTGGACTCCTTAGGGTGGGGTCTAGTCCACATGATAGGTATACAGGGCTTGGTTATGTCTTGTTTTGGTTGAATTTGGCCTCAATTAATTCAGGTTACAAACAAAAGCATCTGGCATTAGGAGAAAGTTTGGTTTATTGAAATAATACTTAGGCTTTTGCAACGACTGTTGTGCAACTAAATTGAAGCACCATGTTGGGAATCTAAAAGTTATACAAGGGTCAGATGGGTAGCCTGGCGTGTCTAGGAGATGGGTATTTAATTAATTTGGGGGGTACCTACTAGTTTGGCGCTCCAACATCGAAGCAACGGTAAAGTGTATTAAGACGTATAATTGGCGCACGCTAATCCTAATTTAATTCCAAATTAATCCTAGTTCTCTTGATTTAATTCTAATTAACCCTGAATTGGTCGAGGGGGTTTACACGCACCAAAGGAATAGTCTGGTTCCTCAATACCTTCTCTCTCTGATCTAGAATCTCAACTGGTTGCTCTGGATAGCTAAGAGTAGGGCCCACCTCTATCTCCGAGTGATCCAATACATGACTAGGATTTTCCACGTATCGTCTCAACTGCGATACGTGAAACACATTGTGCACTCCCTCCAATGCAGGTGGCAAGTCTAGTCTATAAGCAACTGCACCGACCCTCTCTAGAATAGTGAAAGGTCCGATGAATCGCGAACTAAGCTTTCCGTCTCTACCGAAGCGAATCATGCCTCATGTCGGAGAAATCCTTAGAAACACAAAATCACCCACCTAGAACAAAATACCATCTTAAGAACTTATTCTATAATAAACAACCAAGAACAAACACAAAATAAAAATCTAAACTATACCTCAAACTCCAAAGGTCTCCGATGGCTATCGGCCCAATACCATTGTCTGTCCTGCGTCACTCGAAGTCTGTCTTTGATCAACTGAACCTTCTCTTCTGCATCCACAACCATCTCTGGCCCAAGCAAAACTCTCTCTCCAATATCGTCCCAAGGCAAAGGAGTATGACACCTCCGACCGTATAGAGCTTCAAGAGGCGACAACTCTATACTGGTCTGGTAACTATTGTCGTAAGCAAACTCTACCAAATGGAGATGGTCCTCCCAAGACCCCCAAAATCTAGTACACAAGTGAGCAATATATCCTCGAGAGTCTGAATAATCCTCTCTGACTGCCCATCTGTCTGGGGATGATATGCAGTACTGAACTTGAGCTAAGTGCCCAAACTCTCCTGTAAACTCCTCCATAAATGAGAAGTGAAATGACTATCCCGATCCGAGACTATACTGACAGGAACTCCATGTATCCTAACGATCTACCTCACATATATCTTTGCCAGCTTCTCCGTAGACAAACCCACCTTGAAAGGCAAAAGTGGGCCGACTTGGTCAACCTATCAACGATGACCCAAATCACGTCTTTCCCTCCTGGAGATCGTGGAAGTTCGGATACAAAATCCATAGTAATGTGTTCCCACTTCCACTCTAGAATGGGTAATGGCTGAAGTAAACCTCCTAGCCTCTGCCTCTCGGCTTTAACCTGCAGGCACACTAAGCATCTGGATATAAACTATGCCACTTTCCTCTTCATGCCATACCACCACACACTCTTTCGCATATCCCAATACATCTTGTTAGCACCTGGGTGCATGGAATACTAAGAGTGATGCGCTTCCTGCAATACCTCCTCACGTAGCTCCCTACTAGGCACACATAATCTAACACCATGCCTCAAAGGTCCATCCTCAATAATAGTGAAATCATCCTCCAATCCTGCTCTCACCTGAGCTCTGATACTCCTCAGAGATACATCCTCATACTGTGCTGCCTTGATCCTGTCCATCAAATCCGAATGTATCTGTAATCCCCATATCTGCATAGCACAACCAGGAATAATTACCTCAATGCCCAAGCTCTCAAAGTCTTCCAACAAATATCGATCTTGCATCAAGAACATAGCTACCGGATACCTGCTCAAAGCATCGGCAACTACATTAGCTTTCCCAAGATGATATTACAAAGAGATATCAAAATCCTTCATCAGTTCCAACCACCGACGCTGCCTCATATTTAACTCCTTTTGCGTGAAAATGTACTTCAAGCTTTTGTAGTCCGTGAAGATCTCCATACGGTCTCTGTACAAATAATGTTTCCACAACTTTAGAGCGAATATGACTGCTGCCAAGTCCAAATCATGGGTAGGATAGTTCTTTTCATGAGGACGCAATTTCCTGGATGCATAGGCAATCACTTTCCCATGTTGTTGAAGAATACAACCCAACCCTTTCCCCGATGTATCACTGTAAATAGTGAAACCTCCGGACCCTGATGGCAATGTCAAAATAGGAGCAGACGTCAACCTCTTCTTCAACTCCTCAAAAGCAACCTGGCAATCCTTCGTCCAAACAAACTCCACATCCTTTCTTGTGAGTCTGGTCATCGGCTCGGCGATCCTCAAAAAATCTTGCACAAACTTCCTTTAGTAGCCTGCCAATCCCAAGAAACTCCTAGTCTCTGCTACCGAACTCGGAGTCTTCCAAGATTCCACTTCTGAAATCTTCTTTGGATCCACTGAAATACCATCACCAGTCACAACATGCCCCAATAATTCCACCTTGTCGAGGAAAAACTCACACTTGGACAACTTCCCATACAGCTTCTCCTTCCTCAGGACATCTAACACAATCCTCAAATGCTCCTCATGCTCCTCCGGTATCCTCGAGTATATGAGTATGTCATCGATGAACACCACCGTGAACTTGTCAAGCTACTGGTGGAACACCTTGTTCATCAAGTTCATAAATACCACCGGTGCATTAGTCAAATCAAACGGCATCACCATAAACTTGTACTGACCATACCGAGTCCTCAAAGCAGTCTTCGGTATGTCCTCCGGCTTCACCTTCACCTGATGGTAACCTGATCTCAAATCTATCTTAGAAAATACCTTCACACCACTCAACTGATCAAACAGATCATCAATCCGTGGCAAAGGATACTTATTCTTGATAGTGAGATTAGTCAAAGCCCTGTAATCAATGCACATGCGCACCGATCCATCCTTCTTCGGTATAAACAATATCGGGGCTCCCCATGGTGAAGAACTCAATCTGATAAACCCCTTATCCTACAATTTGTCCACCTGCTTCTTCAACTCGACCAGCTTGCTGTTGTTTACTCTATAGACATGCTGCAAAATTGGTTCTGCACCTGGCACCAAGTCTATAGAAAATTCAACATCTCGATCTGGCGGCAATCTTGGCAATTCCTCAGAAAACACATCCAAGAATTTTGCTATCAACGGATGTGATAACTCCTTGTCTTCCACCATAGCTCCACAAATAATGCCTTCTCCCTGCTCTGCAGCTCCTCTAGCAAACTCGAACTCTGGCTCTCCTGGCGGACCAAACAAAACTCTACCTCCTCTACAATCTATGCTAGCACGATGCCTACTCAACCAATCTATCCTGAGTACAATGTCGTAGCTCGGAAGTGGCATTACAAGTAGATATGCACTCAACTCCCGGTCTCCTAAAGTAACTCTCCGATCATTGCAAATATCATTAACCAGGATAATGCCTCCCCCGGTCATGATCTTGCAAGTCTTAGGCAAAGACTCAGCTACCAAACCATGCTTCAGAGCAAAAGAAACATATACAAAACTATGGGAAGTACCACTATCAAACAAAGTTAAAGTTGGAATGGAATCAAGAAGAATAGAACCTGCGATGACATCTCTGGTGGGTTCATCCTCCTCGACGGTCATAGCAAACGCTCGTCCCTGTCGAGCACCTCCCTGCTGCTGATGTTGGACAAAATAT
Source organism: Iris macrosiphon (assembly GCA_036927795.1). Lineage (NCBI taxonomy): Eukaryota > Viridiplantae > Streptophyta > Magnoliopsida > Asparagales > Iridaceae > Iris > Iris macrosiphon. Next base: position 96,962,262 of record JAYESA010000008.1, read on the forward strand.
TGCTGCTGTGTCGGAAGTGGTCCCCTCGGCTGTGCTGCAGGTAGTCTCGTCTGTGCCCTCAGAGCTGAAGCTGCTCCCTGAACTGCACGACGAGGACACTCCCTCGATTGATGCCCTTCAGTACCACAATACAAACAAACTCCTAACCTCCTCCAGCAAACTTTCCAGATATGGCCGGGCTTCTTGCAATAGTTGCATGGAGCTTGTTGTAACTGTCTCTGCCATTGAGGTGCCTGGTGAAAAGACACTCTTGCTGGAGTCTGGTTCTGCTGTGGCTTCTGGAAAGGTCTAGACTGGAAATGAGGATGTTTGGCAGATACTGCACTGCCGTTGGCCCCCAAAAAAGAATTATGGTCTCTCTTGGGCTTCAAACCCAACTCCCGTTCAACCTTGCGTGCCTCCGCAAGTATCTTCGAGTATGTCTCAAAAAAAAACAGAATAAGAATCTTCACTTCCCAGTTTAGACCCTTACGGAAACGAATAGCTCGAACCTCCGGCTCTCTCACCAGATACTCTGCAAATCGGCTCAACCTCCTGAACTCTGCAGCGTACTCCTTCACAGACATGCTTTCCTGAATGAGACTCTCAAACTGTCTCCCCAAGTCTAGCCTGTCTGCCCCGGGCGAAAAACTTCCTCTTGAAGAGGTCCTTGAATACCTCCCAAGATTGTTCTGCGTCAACCAGAATTGGCTCATTCCTGAACCAAGTGCGAGCAACGTCGAACAGTTGAAGTCCTACCGCCTCAACCTTCAGATCCTCAGAAAGACGAGACACCCTTATAAGACGCTCAATATCCTCAAGCCAATCATCAGCATAGACGATGCCCTCCGTCCCCTTGAAAACCCTAGGCTACAATTTTTTGAAGTCCTGAATGTTGCCTGGGCGAAGCTGAGCAACCTGAGGAACAACCTGCTGCTGGACCGAAACTCCTCTCTCAACCTTAGCACGAGCAAGCTGATGAGCACTCTCGATGCCCTGCCATAGAACGTCGGTCTGCCTCTGATGTGCCTCTGACTGGGCCCTCTGTGCCTCGAGCATCTCACGAAACAGTGTAAACATCTGTGATGCCTCTGCTGGCACAGGTGGTGGAGGTGGAAGCCCCTCAGATACAGCTGGCACAGTCCTCTGAGTAGGTGGTGGACCTCCGAAAGCAGCTGACACTCCAATCACCGGAGAAGTGACTGGTACAGGCCCTCGGGATATCGCAGACCTCTCAAAAACTGCTCTCCCCTGCTGCGATCTAGTCTTAGGCGGCATCCTGAGACATAGCGAAAGAAAGAATCAATATGGCACAAGATGTAAGACATTCAAGGAAAGGACAGATTAAGAGATCAAGTATCAATATCAAAGGAGAATAGTTGAATCAAAAGAATTTTTCTATATGTGATTGAGTATCTCAGCCTATATCCTATATCCAATCGCAGGCTCGCAGTAGTACAAATAAATTGTCGCACTACCATGACATCACATACTTTGTGAAGCTTGACCTGCATGGGCCACCACCAAAAATGTGTCATGACCCGCACCCGGTGTAAGGGTACAAGTCAGAAACAATGTCCAGCCTACTCCGCAGAATCGACGATAGAACGCTGTCTAGAAATCTATCTAACAATATACTGAACCACCAAGATGATAATATACTCAATCACAAATCTAAAATGGAAAGCACGAATCAGATAAAAAATAGAATAGTCATAATACAACTCATGAGTCTAAAATAATACATCAATGAGTCTGAAAGAAGTAACTAAATAAGCTGGAGACAAATCCAGTACAAAGAATACTACGAAGCTACAACTCCTGGGTCAACTGTCTCAGTTGGGATAAGTCCCTCCTGAGCCAGGGTCTCAGAATATAAACCCACAATATCCTGAGGTCCATAATAGGTAGGGTACCACTCCTCAGTGTCATCTGAAAAAATATATCCAGTCAGAAAATGAGCAGAGTACATCTCTAACAGCAGTTCTAATCAATGATAAAAACTATATAACAGTAAATAGCTGTGGATAATCAAGATGCACAATAGATACAAGAGATATATATACAATAAGGAAATACTAGAAATAAATACAATAATGAACATTATGCCAATGAAACAAGATACTAATGACTAAGTGTGTGAGTACTAGCTTAACATGTGATCGGCTTGGGCAATATGCAATACGGCCTGGCTAATCATACATGCAGTGTATGATCAACACTATTCAGTAATCAGTACTTGATAAAATAGGGAAATTGATCACATATCTATACTAATACTCCCTACCCCCGACTGGTATAATAGATCCAACCACGGTATGCTATGGCACAAGATTCCCCAAGAAGATAGCTAGTCTTCCCGAGAATCAGTGTCTGTACATGTACAAGATAACCAATGAAACAATACTTGCACCATATACACCATATACCAACAAATAATATTTCATGACGAGATCTGGATATACCAATCCGTGTAACCATAGTGTCAAGAGAATATGGATATCTACACTAGATACAATGAACATAGAGGATATCATAAATAAGAAACTATCAGAGAATGTACTCGCCTGAAGTACAAAGAATAGTCTCACAGATGTCTGACTCGGTGCCTCGAAGACCTAGATATGGAATACAACATCAATACAAGGTTCCGAAAAGAGAATAAGTTAAACTAGTCAACTTCTAGGTCAATAAGACAATTTTAAGTCAAAAGTCAACTATGGTCAACTCTAAGTCAACTATGGTTAACTATGGTCAAACCAAGGTCAACTATCTATTTCTAGGTTGCACAAGTCTAACACAAAAATCTTGAGTCAAGATACTAAAATCTAAGTCATAAGAATCTAATCTTAAAATATTAGGATACCGTATCTCCGGATACGTGGATCCAAGGTAAAACATCAATAATATAAATCTAACAATATTTATAATCAATATAAAATCACAATTTACACATAAATTAGGTACCGTGGTTTTGAACAAACTTGGTATCCCAACAAAATCATAATCTTGATACCCAAACCCCGTATCTTGAGTATCCCACTAACCTTGGTTTTCTCAAGGTAATACCCAATACCTTGGTAACATAATTACCCATATATATAACATATAAATATATACTAATATTTACATACAAGGAATATAGCAATAATAATATATTATCTCAATATCAATACATATATACATATATATACATATATATATATATAAATATAAGTATTAAACACATATATATAATTCTGCCAAACCGTCGCTGAAAACTGTATTGAAAAACACTGATACTCTGATACCAGGCTTTTAGTGACAGTTCTACCTGTCACTGAAGCTGCCGTTGCTGCTGCTGTTGGAATTCTACACTGCTGCTGCTGTTTTGGTGACGGTTTGCAACCGTCACCGTTTCTACCGTCGCCGTTGCTGCTCTTCCTGCCTGTTGTTGCTGCTATTAATGACAGCCAGTTGTTGTCAGTAAATGTCGCCGCCACAGCTACAGCGGCTGCTGCTATTTCTTGCTGCTATTAATGACAACAGTTTGTCATTAATCCCTATCGCTAAAAACTGTAATATATATATATATATATATATATATATATATATATATATATATATATATATATATATATATATATATGTATGTATAGATGTATAATTATATGTATTTATGTTTGTGTGTGCATGTGGCTATGTCATAATATGTACATTATTATAGAGGGGGTGTATTTATAGTTATTTAGTATTTATATATATATATATATATATATATATATATATATATATATATATATATATATATATATATATATATATATATATATATATATATATATATATATATATATATATATAATCCAAATACATATCTATATATATAAATACTAAATAACTATAAATACACCCCCTCTATAATAATGTACATATTATGACATAGCCACATGCACACACAAACATAAATACATATAATTATACATCTATACATATATATAATTAATCCTATAACAAATATAAATAATATAATTACCCAATTAACATACATATATATTTATAAAAACATATACATATATATATATATATATATATATATATATATATATATATATATATATATATATATATATATATATATATATATATATATATATATATCCATACAATATTTTATAACATATATATTAATGCATGTAGAAGAAAGCTACATATATATATATATATATATATATATATATATATATTCTCTTAGTACATATATAATACATAGATCTATGATACAATAATCACTATAATAAATACACTATAATACATATGTAATATCTATATACATATACATAATTATAACTCAAGAATTAAAAGCACAAATAATTAGATCTACACAAAATACACAACAATGGAGAGTATCACAATGTATCCCACTAGATCTAGGATACGTATGTGACACGAGTCCACCACACATCCAATTACACCCCGAAGGACACAAGCAAGTCACATATATTATTTATGAACAATACGAAGTGTCAAATATAGATCTACGTGTCCGTGTCAAAATAAGACATTTACAAAGTCCCGTGTCGGAGGAAAAACCCCAAAAATAATGCGTATCACCAAATTATTGGGATACGATCTACACGTACCCAATTGTGGATATGACACTAGCCCCAAACACATAAACATATGCCAAAGTGATCTATGGGATCAATTGACACACACAACAAAAGTCATTTTCGGAATTTCTCCAAAATTGACACAAAAAGTACCATAACTTCCTCCATTAGTCTCCTATGAACACAAAACCAAATCCTATGGGTAGTACATACATATGGGTTGATTATTCATGATTAAATCTCAGATTTAGAAGCTATTTTAATGGGAAAACTGAATTATACCTATTGGGAGATGGATTCCCAATGAAACATCCAATTGAGATAAAATTGCCTCCAAATTGTAGATCCTTGGTCCTCTTTGTAGATCCTTACTTCCTCCTTCTAGATGGGGATTTGGGAAGGAATTGGAATAAATTTGGTAGAAAAATGAAGTAGAAATGAAGGAAATTTGGTAGTGGGAAATTCTAGATCTAGATTTGGAATGAAAAAGAGGAGAGAGAATTTTCCCCCTCTTTTTATATAGGTCGGCCCCTTTCCTCTCCCTCAAGTAATTATGAAATATCCATTATACCCCTTGGGGCCTCTCATAAAGAAATAATTAAGGAAGGAAGCTGTCACCACCCCATTTCCAGAGCCGGGTATTTTTTTTTATTTTAAATTTAGTTAATTGTGGATTATTTATATTTAATTGTATTTATATTTAATTATTGATTGTATTATATTTTTATTGTTTGTTTTAGGATTTTGGCTAGCCTGGACCCATGTCAGACCCTAGTGGACCCATGTCCGACCCAGCCCACACCCTTGTGAGAATTATTTTAGGGCTTAGAATATTTATTTTATTTTTAGGAGGTTAGTTTGAGAGATTTGGAGTTAATTTGAGTGCTTTTGGAACCCGAAACCCAAAACCGAGTTACGGGAGGGCATTTTGGTCATTTGGACTTAGTGGAACCCCTTTATTAGCATGGCCGGCCCTATTTCCTACCCACATCCGACCAAACACAGCAGCTTCTCCCCTTCTTTTGCTTCACTCCTTCTTCTTCACTTCTTCTTCTTCTCCACTACTTCTTCTTCTTCATTTCTTCTTCACAAGTAAGTTTCTCCATTTTTTCTCCTTTCCTCTTCCATTTCTTTTATTTGTTTGAACCCTAACCCTACATTCTTCCCCAACCTAGGTGGGTAGAGCCTAGATTTGATGTTGGAGCTTGGATTTGAGGCTTGGAAGCTTGGATTGGAGGATTTGGAGCAATTTTAAGACTTTGGCTTGGGATTCCAACTCCCAAGAGGTAAACCCTAATTTTCCCCTTGTAATTACTCTTTTATAGTGTAATTAATATTTTAGAACCTTCCTAGACCCTTAGGCTACCCGTGGGAGGAAGTTGGAACTAGTTTGGTTGGGTTTAGAGACTTTAACATTAGGTTTTGTGTCAATTTCGGGTGGAATCCGAATTTGGCCCAATTTTGGGTGATGCCCTAGGTTAGATGGACCTAGGTAGACATTGTCGGGAGTCGTGAGGGTGAGTGCGTGTCTCCGTTCGGACACAGAAAGTCGTGTCGCGGAGAAACGGGCGTTTCGGGCGAAATTGGGGCTTTTCGTCGTCGCCGATTCTAAGTGCGTGTGCGTTTCCGCCACGGACCTAGAATCGACACGGGAGTACATTTTCTAGGATCTAGACATCGTTTAGGACGCGTGGGTAAATTTTGGGCCGATTCCGAGTTCGTTTGGTGTGCGTTTCAGGAGGTTTTCCGAGCCGCGCACCACGTGTTCGTCGAAATGACCGAACGGCCATTTCGACTTGGTTTCCTCATTTCGGGCTTGTGCGCGCGTTGGGTTAGTATCGGGGAGTGTGTGCTAGAGTTTTCGAGTTATATTTTATATATTTATAGGCGTTGGTGAGTGTCGGGGTCGTTGGGCGTGCGTAGGTGGGGCGTTGTGAGCGTTGTGTGCATCGTTGTGGTGGTGTTGTGTTTGTGTATATATGTCTCTATATATATATTTATTTGTGTGTGTGTTCCTATGTATATATATATATATATTTATTTATATAGATATGTGTGGTTATGTGTTTGTGAGTGTGTTAGTGAGTGCTTGTGTGAGTGTGTGCTAGTGTGTAGGTGAGTGTGTGTGAGTATGAGTGAGTGCCTATATATATATATATATATATGAGTGTAGATATATATGTGTGTATATATATATAGATGTGTGTTTATATATGTATAGATATATGTGTGTGCTTATGTGTGTGTGTTGATAGTGTTGTGAGTGTGTGTGTGTGTATTAGTGTGCTAGTGTGTGTGTTAGAGTGTGTAGATGAGTGTGAATATATATATAGATATCTAGTTATATATATATATATAGATGTATATATATGTATATGTATATATGTATATGTATATAGGAGTGTATGTGTGTGTTTGAGAGGGGGGGTGCATGGGACTGGAACCAGCAGCTGCAGCAGCAGAAATAGGCGCAGCAGCGGCAGTATTCAGCAGAAGCAGCAGCTCGCTCGAGCGAGGCAGCGCCGCAGCAGCAGCTCGCTCGAGCGAGGCAGCACCGCGGCAGCAGCAGAAGCATCAGCAGCAGGCTGCAGCAGAGCGCGCGGGCGCAGCAGCGCCGCGGCAGCAGCGGCAGCAGCAGTTCCAGCGCCGCGGCAGCAGCTTGCTCGAGCGAGGCAGCGCCGCGGCAGCAGCAAGAGCATGAGCAGCAGCTGTAGCAAGTAGAAAATGCAGCAGCAACAGCAGTTTAAGGTAGCAGCAGCAGCAAGTTAAGGCAAGGGCAGCAGCAATTGCGAGGGAGAGGGAGAGATATATACATAGATATATATAGGTAGTTAGATTATTAGATAGATAGATGGTTAAATAGATAGGTAAATAGTTTGATGGATAGATAAGGTGAATGGATAGATAACTAGATCTATAGTTAGATGGGTATATAGATTGTTAGATAGATAGACACATAGATAGATGCATAGATAAATAGATAGATAGATAGATATATGGATAGGTAGATATATGAATAGCTAGGTTGATAGATAGATATAAAAATAGATAGATTAATACATAGATGGTTAGATAGATACATAGGTAACTAGATACCTAGGTAGTTAGAGATAAATAGATAGATGCTATATAGATATTAGATGGATAGGTAAATAGTTTAATAGTTAGATACATAAATAAATAGTTAGTTAGATAGTTAGATAGATAACTAGATAGGTTAATACTAGATAGGTAGAGGGATAGCTAGATATATAGATCTATATATATAGATATATACATAGATAGATAGATAGTTAGATATCTAGGTATAGATATATATATTTGAGGGTAAGGTAAGGTAAGGTAAGGTATTGGGTATAGATATATAGGTATATGCCTATATGTATTAGATATCTATATTTTAGCCTAGATTATAGCTAGATATATAGGTTTATGCATAGTAAGTTAGCTAGAGGGGTAGTCGGGCTGAGTTTAGAGCGGTATCTCAATACCTTGAGATACCGAGGTATTTCAATACCTTGAGATAACCAAGGTATTGGGTTTCGAGCGGGGTTTTTGAGCAATGGCCTAGGAATAGTATTGGAGTGATTTTTATATATATATGTGTATATATTTACGCGTTCTAGCATAGGTTTTAGCGGGTTTAGGCGGGGTATATAGCGTAGGTTGAGGTATCGGATACCGAGGGTATCCCGGTATCTCAAGGAGGCGAGTTTGTGAGTTTTCTAGCTTAATGAGCTCGGTTTGACCTAGAATTTTAGGAGCACCCTAGTTTGACCCAGACTTGACTGTACTTGACTCGGTTGACCGCCAAAGTCAACTTTTGACCTAGTTTTGACCCAGAGTTGACTTTTTGACCCAGATTTTACCGGTTTGACCCGTTTTGACCTAGAACGACCCTAGAAGCCTATTTTTAGTTATTTTATATCTGTTTAACTCATTAGAACCCTGTTTAACCTTGCTTTTCGCATTAGGTCCTTGCGACACCGGTTCGGATCGCCAGTTACTCAGGACGTCAGGCGAGTACATTCTTTGATAGTTTTCATTATCTGATGATTATTATGATTCAGCTTCTAGTATAGTATCATCTGATTATTCTGGCACAACACGGGACACTGATTGATATTTCTGGATTCATTTACTTGCGACACGTACATTTCATATTTCTGGCCTCTATTCTGGAATCACTACTGGCATCACCTACAGGCATCACTACAGGCATCACTCATGTTCAGGCTGGACTCATCTTGATTTGCGTGTCGGGTCTTGGATCCACTTGTATTAGTCGGGGCGGGGAAATACTCGAGTAGACATGTAAATATTCCTATCTGGCATCATCAGGAATCACTCCATCTGGTCTAATCTGGAATGATAGCAGCCGCGCACCCAGTGCGCGGTAAGCCGTACTTACCCCCAGCCGTTTACATGTCGAAACAAGTATTTCATAGACATCGAGTTTATTCTTTATAGTCTGGACTCTCATGCATTTCTTGACTTGTCTCACTTACATGTTTCTGGACTTGACTCACTACATGTTTTTTATGCTGGACTCACTACACGTTCATGTGCACGGACTTGATCTTAGCTTAGATTCTTGTATCTTACAGTTACTATCTTGTTTCTGATATTCCTGCATCTTTACCTTTATGCACCAGTGACTTATATATTTCTTGTTTCATACTTGCTTCATTCTTCTTGCTACTTGCTATAACTGTTTTATAGTTTTTATCATTTAAATGGAACTGCTGTTAGAGATGTACTTGCTCCAGTCCTGACTGGACATATTTTTTCCAGAGTATCCGGAGGATTGGTGTCCGACGTTCTATGGACCTGAGCCTGTCGATGGTGCAGACAGGGACCCTCTAGTTTAGGGGTGATTTTCGGGTTGGTAGCCGGGATCACTGGGACCTTGTTGTTGTTTTTATTAGCTTTTAGCACCGGATTTGTCTCCGGTTTGGATTGAGACCTTGTTTGTATATTATTTTTGGATGTTGTATTATTATTATTTGATATTGTGGTTGTTGTAGTAGTCGTTGTTGGTTAGACTTTATAGTTGTTAGATCTCTGTGTTATCTTATCCTGCTTAGATTCGTGATTGAGTATATTGTGATTATCATTATGATATTTGCTCCTCCGTTTGGAGTTGAGATCTTGACAGGTTTATGTTTTGATTGTGTGGTTGCCCTCCTTTTGGAGAGGTCATGCCCGATTTTTGTGTGAGATTATTATCTAGATAGTTGACCTAGACAGCGTTCTACCGCCGATGCTGCGGCGTAGGCTGGACGTACCCACGACTCATGCCCGATTTTGCGGGTGCGGGTCGTGACACATTTTTGGTGGCGGCCCCATGCAGGTCTCGATTCGCAATTAGTGCGATGTCATAGTGGTACAACAACTTAGTTGTACTGCTGCGAGCCTGCTATAGGATCTTGGATCTATGATGAGTGTGTACTCAATCACGACTAGGAACAATTCCAATCTAATTATTCTGAAATTGTTTCTTTTAAAATATTACTGTCCTTTCTTGATGATATCGTATCTTGCGCCGTATTGACTTCTTTTGATCTGTGTTTAGGATGCCTCCGAAGACACGATCCCATCGTACCGTTCCAGCAGTTGCCTCGGAGAGGTCTGCTACCTCTCGTCCAGCTCGTATTCAGGCAGCTGCTACCGCTCCACTCACCACTCCTGCGGTTGAGGGAGCATCTGCTTCTTTCGGGGATCCTCCTTCACCTGTCGATCCGAGGACTACCCCAGTCGTTCCGGTGGTTCCTCCACCACTTCCTGCTCCAGTAGATGCCGCACAGTTGTTTGCGTTCTTTAGGGAGATGATGGACGCGCAGCACCGTCAGGTGGATGTGATGAGGCTGGACATTGAGAATGCCCACCAGGTGGCCATGACGGCAGTGGATAGGGTGGCACAGATTCAGCCACAGGCAGATCAGATTCAGCATCCGAGGCCAGGCAGTATTATCGACTTTCAGAGGATGCGGCCCAAGGAGTTCCGTGGTACAGAAGGTATCCTGTACGCGGATGACTGGATAGAGCAGATTGAGGGGATCTTCAGGCTGGCACAGATTCCAGATAGCATGCAGATAGAGGCGGCGGGCAGTCAGATGTTCGACCTCGCTTTGACGTGGTATCGCACAGATACGAGGATTACAGCGCCAGGGCTTACTTGGGAGGCCTTCAAGAGACTTTTTAAGGAGAAGTTTTTTCCAGATGTGGCGCTCAGTGCTTTGGAGAGCCAGTTCGAGGCACTCGTCCAAGGGAGCATGACGGTGGACGAGTACGCAGCGAAGTTCTGCCGTCTGGGCAGATTTGTAGATGGCTTGAGTGAGGCAGCCAAGGCGAAGAAGTTTCGCAAGGGCTTGGTCATGGCGGTCAAGTCTTTGACCAGGAGCGACCGCGAGGCAACTTTTGAGCAGATAGTAGGAGATGCTCAGAGAGCAGAGGATGACTTGGAGCGCAAGTCCAAGAGAGGCAGGGATGATTCAGGCAGTGCCAGTGGTAGTGCGGGACCAGCTAAGCGTCCCTATATGCAGAAGGCAGCGCAGCAGGGTCAGGATCAGAGGGTGCCCACTTGTGCCTACTGCAGGAAGGCAGGACACACTTGGGATATTTATAGGAGGAGGCTGAAGGTGTGTTTGTTCTGTGGATCCGTTGCTCACCAGATGCGAGATTGCCCCACTGCACCTCCATTGGGTGGAGCACAGGATCAGAGAGTTGGAGCTAGGCCATCTGTGGCACAGCATTATGCCCCGCACCAGCAGAGGGATACACCCCAGCAGGGCAGGGCTTATGCGTTGACGGTCGAGGAGGCCGATGCTACGGATGTCGGGTTAGCAGGTCTGTCTCTTGTTTCTTCTTCCTGTCCTTTCCATTCCTTGTGGTGTGCTTCATTAGTACCTGTTAGATTTTCTTGTGCTGTGGTAGATAGTGTAGTAACCCTGATTGAGACTGTGATAACACGACCAGTAGGACCCTGATCTTGTATGTTGTTTAGGTAGAATTTCTTGACTGTGATTGTTGGGGGTTTGACCTAGAGAGATTGTGATTGACTATAAATTTTGAGGACGAAATTTTCTAAGGAGGATAGGCTTGTCACCACCCCATTTCCAGAGCCGGGTATTTTTTTTTATTTTAAATTTAGTTAATTGTGGATTATTTATATTTAATTGTATTTAAATTTAATTATTGATTGTATTATATTTTTATTGTTTGTTTTAGGATTTTGGCTAGCCTGGACCCATGTCAGACCCTAGTGGACCCATGTCCGACCCAGCCCACACCCTTGTGAGAATTATTTTGGGGCTTAGAATATTTATTTTATTTTTAGGAGGTTAGTTTGAGAGATTTGGAGTTAATTTGAGTGCTTTTGGAACCCGAAATCCAAAACCGAGTTACAGGAGGGCATTTTGGTCATTTGGACTTAGTGGAACCCCTTTATTAGCATGGCCGGCCCTATTTCCTGCCCACATCCGACCAAACACAGCAGCTTCTCCCCTTCTTTTGCTTCACTCCTTCTTCTTCTTCACTTCTTCTTCTTCTCCACTACTTCTTCTTCTTTATTTCTTCTTCACAAGTAAGTTTCTCCATTTTTTCTCCTTCCCTCTTCCATTTCTTTCATTTGTTTGAACCCTAACCCTACATTCTTCCCCAACCTAGGTGGGTAGAGCCTAGATTTGGTGTTGGAGCTTGGATTTGAGGCTTGGAAGCTTGGATTGGAGGATTTGGAGCAATTTTGAGACTTTGGCTTGGGATTCCAACTCCCAAGAGGTAAACCCTAATTTTCCCCTTGTAATTACTCTTTTATAGTGTAATTAATATTTTAGAACCTTCCTAGACCCTTAGGCTACCCGTGGGAGGAAGTTGGAACTAGTTTGGTTGGGTTTAGAGACTTTAACATTAGGTTTTGTGTCAATTTCGGGTGGAATCCGAATTTGGCCCAATTTTGGGTGATGCCCTAGGTTAGATGGACCTAGGTAGACGTTGTCGGGAGTCGTGAGGGTGAGTGCGTGTCTCCGTTCGGACACGAGAAGTCTTATCGCGGAGAAACGGGCGTTTCGGGCAAAATTTGGGCTTTTCGTCGTCGCCAATTCTAAGTGCATGTGCGTTTCCGCCACGGACCTAGAATCGACGCGGGAGCGCATTTTCTAGGATCTAGACATCGTTTAAGACGTGTGGGTAAATTTTGGACCGATTCCGAGTTCGTTTGGTGTGCGTTTCAGGAGGTTTTCCGAGCCGCGCACCACGTGTTCGTCGAAATGACCGAACGGCCATTTCGACTTGGTTTCCTCGTTTTGGGCTTGTGCGCGCGTTGGGTTAGTATCGTAGAGTGTGTGCTAGAGTTTTCGAGTTATATTTTATATATTTATAGGCGTTGGTGAGTGTCGGGGTCGTTGGGCGTGCGTAGGTGGGGCGTTGTGAGCGTTGTGTGCATCGTTGTGGTGGTGTTGTGTTTGTGTATATATGTCTCTATATATATATATTTATTTGTGTGTGTGTTCCTATATATATATATATATTTCTATTTATATAGATATGTGTGGTTATGTGTTTGTGAGTGTGTTAGTGAGTGCTTGTGTGAGTGTGTGCTAGTGTGTAGGTGAGTGTGTGTGAGTGTGAGTGAGTGCCTATATATATATATATATGAGTGTAGATATATATGTGTGTATATATATATAGATGTGTGTTTATATATGTATAGATATATGTGTGTGCTTATGTGTGTGTGTTGATAGTGTTGTGAGTGTGTGTGTGTATTAGTGTGCTAGTGTGTGTGTTAGAGTGTGTAGATGAGTGTGAATATATATATAGATATCTAGTTATATATATATAGATGTATATATATGTATATGTATATATGTATATGTATATAGGAGTGTGTGTGTGTGTTTGAGAGAGGGGGGGTGCCTGGGACTGGAACCAGCAGCTGCAGCAGCAGAAATAGGCGCAGCAGCGGCAGTATTCAGCAGTAGCAGCAGCTCGCTCGAGCGAGGCAGCGCCGCGACAGCAGCTCACTCGAGCGAGGCAGCGCCGCGGCAGCAGCAGAAGCATCAGCAGCAGGCTGCAGCAGAGCGCACGGGCGCAGCAGCGCTACGGCAGCAGCGGCAGCAGCAGTTCCAGCGCCGCGGCAGCAGCTCGCTCGAGCGAGGCAGCGCCGCGGCAGCAGTAAGAGCATGAGCAGCAGCTGTAGCAAGTAGAAAATGCAGCAGCAACAGCAGTTTAAGGTAGCAGCAGCAGCAAGTTAAGGCAAGGGCAGCAGCAAATGCGAGGGAGAGGGAGAGATATATACATAGATATATATAGGTAGTTAGATTATTAGATAGATAGATGGTTAAATAGATAGGTAAATAGTTTGATGGATAGATAAGGTGAATGGATAGATAACTAGATCTATAGTTAGATGGGTATATAGATTGTTAGATAGATAGACACATAGATAGATGCATAGATAAATAGATAGATAGATAGATAGATAGATATATGGATAGGTAGATATATGAATAGCTAGGTTGATAGATAGATATAAAAATAGATAGATTAATACATAGATGGTTAGATAGATACATAGGTAACTAGATACCTAGGTAGTTAGAGATAAATAGATAGATGCTATATAGATATTAGATGGATAGGTAAATAGTTTAATAGTTAGATACATAAATAAATAGCTAGTTAGATAGTTAGATAGATAACTAGATAGGTTGATACTAGATAGGTAGATGGATAGGTAGAGGGATAGCTAGATATATAGATCTATATATATAGATATATACATAGCTAGATAGATAGTTAGATATCTAGGTATAGATATATATATTTGAGGGTAAGGTAAGGTAAGGTAAGGTAAGGTAAGGTATTGGGTATAGATATATAGGTATATGCCTATATATATTAGATATCTATATTTTAGCCTAGATTATAGCTAGATATATAGGTTTATGCATAGTAAGTTAGCTAGAGGGGTAGTCGGGCTGAGTTTAGAGCGGTATCTCAATACCTTGAGATACCGAGGTATTTCAATACCTTGAGATAACCAAGGTATTGGGTTTCGAGCGGGGTTTTTGAGCAATGGCCTAGGAATAGTATTGGAGTAATTTTTATATGTATATGTGTATATATTTACGCGTGCTAGCATAGGTTTTAGCGGGTTTAGGCGGGGTATATAGCGTAGGTTGAGGTATCGGATACCGAGGGTATCCCGGTATCTCAAGGAGACGAGTTTGTGAGTTTTCTAGCTTAATGAGCTCGGTTTGACCTAGAATTTCAGGAGCACCCTAGTTTGACCCAGACTTGACTGTAGTTGACTCGGTTGACCGCCAAAGTCAACTTTTGACCTAGTTTTGACCCAGAGTTGACTTTTTGGACCCAGAGTTGACTTTTTGACCCTAATTTTACCGGTTTGACCCGTTTGACCTAGAACGACCCTAGAAGCCTATTTTTAGTTATTTTATATCTGTTTAACTCATTAGAACCCTGTTTAACCTTGCTTTTTGTATTAGGTCCTTGCGACACCGGTTCGGATCGCCAGTTACTCAGGACGTCAGGCGAGTACATTCTCTGATAGTTTTTATTATCTGATGATTATTATGATTCAGCTTCTAGTATAGTATCATCTGATTATTCTGGCACAACACGGGACACTGATTGATATTTCTGGATTCATTTACTTGCGACACGTACATTTCATGTTTCTGGCCTCTATTCTGGAATCACTACTGGCATCACCTACAGGCATCACTACAGGCATCACTCATGTTCAGGCTGGACTCATCTTGATTTGCGTGTCGGGTCTTGGATCCACTTGTATTAGTCGGGGCGGGAAAATACTCGAGTAGACATGTAAACATTCCTATCTGGCATCATCAGGAATCACTTCCTCTGGTCTAATCTGGAATGATAGCAGCCGCGCACCCAGTGCGCGGTGAGCCGTACTTACCCCTAGCCGTTTACATGTCAAAACAAGTATTTCAAAGACACCGAGTTCATTCTTTATAGTCTGGACTCTCATGCATTTCTTGACTTGTCTCACTTACATATTTCTGGACTTGACTCACTACATGTTTTTTATGCTGGACTCACTATACGTTCATGTGCACGGACTTGATCTTAGCTTAGATTCTTGTATCTTACAGTTACTATCTTGTTTCTGATATTCCTGCATCTTTACCTTTATGCACCAGTGACTTATATATTTCTTGTTTCATACTTGCTTCATTCTTCTTGCTACTTGCTATAACTGTTTTATAGTTTTTATCATTTAAATGGAACTGCTGTTAGAGATGTACTTGCTCCAGTCCTGACTGGACATATTTTTTCCAGAGTATCCGGAGGATTGGTGTCCGACGTTCTATGGACCTGAGCCTGTCGATGGTGCAGACAGGGACCCTCTAGTTTAGGGGTGATTTTCGGGTTGGTAGCCGGGATCACTGGGACCTTGTTGTTGTTTTTATTAGCTGTTAGCGCCGGATTTGTCTCCGGTTTGGATTGAGACCTTGTTTGTATATTATTTTTGGATGTTGTATTATTATTATTTGATGTTGTGGTTGTTGTAGTAGTCGTTGTTGGTTAGACTTTATAGTTGTTAGATCTCTGTGTTATCTTATCGTGCTTAGATTCGTGATTGAGTATATTGTGATTATCATTATGATATTTGCTCCTCCGTTTGGAGTTGAGATCTTGACAGGTTTATATTTTGATTGTGTGGTTGCCCTCCTTTTGGAGAGGTCATGCCCGATTTTTGTGTGAGATTATTATCTAGATAGTTGACCTAGACAGCGTTCTACCGTCGATGCTGCGGCGTAGGCTGGACGTACCCACGACTCATGCCCGATTTTCTGGGTGCGGGTCATGACAGAAGCTTCTAGTCTAATAATTTAATTAATTTAATCTATCTCCTTAACAATGGGCTTTCTAAATGGGCTAAGTCTAACTAATTAATTCATGTTGGTCCATGGGTCCAAACTAAACTAGTTAGGTCCACTAACACAAGTCCAAATTAAATAAATAATATCTAACAACAATTAAATAATACAATAATTAATTATTTATCAAGAACAATAATTAACTAAATAGAAAATTACTAAAATACCCTTTCCTAAAAAATATGGTAGTGACAACATCCGTTGTGCCGAGGCGCGGTGATTCGCGTCCGGTGCAGTAATCCAGCTACGGGGGCAAGCCAAGGCGGTGCGGCGGCCCGGCGGGTCCGGGGCGTGACAGAATGGTATCAGAACGGAATCGATTCTCTGGCCCAAAATCCGTTGCTATGACTCTGAGATATTATCGATATAGTATTGCAATAGAGCGTTCTATACAATAAGTCCAAAGATATTCTCAAAGTACAAATGTTTTTTGAACTTGAATTGCTTGATTGTTTCGATTGAGTACGGCGAGGGATGGTACTATCGCTGCTCGGAATATCGAGAAGTTTATCCTTGAAGTCGAGGACGAAACTTTTTGTTGGTTGGTAAGTATGTAATGCCCCGCTCTGCGTCGGCATTATGTATCAGGTGAGTGGGCAGAACTTTGCTCTTTTATTCTTGTACGCCTTAATAATAACCTGAGTTTTTGCTTGCAATGTTTTCATAAGAGAATGATAGAACCTGCCTTGCATGTTAATGAACGAACTCACCTAACTTGTCTTTGAAACGATAAGTCTGCTAAACGAGAATCCTGAAACGCTTGCCTAGAGTGCATGAACATGTTCACTATCGTCTATGCTTCGAGAGAATCATATTGTGCTTGAATGTGTTCAAGTGATAATTCGGATTGCCCCGCAACAACGATAACTGTTCTGATGGTTCGTCTTGTATGAATACTAGAGTTTATTTGATAATGTTCCATGCATTCGCATCGATCGGACAATGGCTTTTGGTGGAGAGCTGAACTGTATGTGTCACGACTGCTACCATAATAGTAAAAAGCAACCATGAGTCACAGCTGCCATTAGCATCAAATGAAAGAGTCATTGGTATGTTGTACAACCAGCTGGCGATCCTGAGATACTTAGGGACTGCCCTGCATATAGCTAAGTCATTGTGTTGGCTTGGATAGAGGACTGCCCCTAAGATCGTGCATGTGTGTCTATCTATGCATTTCACCCTGGAGTCTTCGAGACACGCTGCGCACACCCTTAAACATGAACGAACGGCTTGCTTGCTTATATATCGCATATGAAACTCTGTTTCCAAAGATGTTTCCAAACAATGTAATATGACTCTGCTAGCACTGCATGAAACGAACCTAGGTAAAACTAGAAAGATCACTAGTAATGTAATATTTTATAACATAATTACTTAGTATTGGTTTGAGTGAATGCTTGTCTCTGTTTAGTTGTTTTATCTCACCAATACTTATAAAAGTGCCGACCCACCAACAGTTTACTTGCTTGCAGGTACTGTATCATCCGAGGGAGCGATAGGCGTGCTATAGTCCCTAAGACCCAGAATCCTGGTTTCGATTGTTGCCCCGAGATGCTATCGTATAAGGGGGCATAATGTATGGAACAAACGAATGCCTTTGCATTGTCCCGAATACTCAGTTGGCTAAATGCATTGCATTGTAACAAGTCCCTTTTTGCTGCTTACTCGATTGATGCGATGATAGCCAACAATCAACTTAAACGATAAGGCCTTGTGCCGGCGCAACCCCAGGCCCGCACGGCATCACGTCCCCATAGGTTCTATCGGGCCAAGCCATTCCTTCACCTTCCTCGCACCCGCAGGACGGGCGCGGTAATTCGTGTCCTTTGTGCCGAGGCACGGTGATTCGCATCCGGTACAGTAATCGAGCTACGGGGGCGAGCCAAGGCGGTGCGGCGGCTCGGCGGGTCCGGAGCGTGACAATTCTAGTGGACTAATTAATTCATTACTAAGGGGCAGCAGTGAACATCAAGTAAAACATGCGAGTCTAGGGAAAAAAATTAAAAGCATAATTGAAAATCAATGCATCACTTATTCAGTGATTCTTACCCTTCGTCGAACGGTTATCCCTACAACAGACAAACAAGTTAGCAACAATTTGCATAATCATATATATTCTATTCCCTGTCCGTCTCTGCATCAAATAGTTAGGTATGAAAGAAGGCTAACCTAGCATGCGCCCTAACTACATGGTGGTCCATGGATAGTCCCATGATTAGTAGCGGTGACTCAAGGTTCAGCTCTGAGCTAGCACGCACGTGTATCGACAGTTGTGACTCAAGGTTCAGCTCTTCACCAACACACACGAGTATTAGCAGCTGTGACATCATGGGTTTCGCACAACACTAATAGACACATCACCCCCACTAGACCCCGTAGGACCGTATCCTTAGGGTAAAACAAAAACCTCTTCTGGAAAGAGCGATTCCACTACTAGAATAAGAGGGTTTAGCGACATTTTTTAGCGACGACAAAGAAAATATCGCTAATTTAGTGACTCCAATAAAAACTGTCGCTAGACGTCGCTAATTGGCGATATTTAGCAACATTTAGCGACATTTAGCGACTTTTATTAAGTTTTTAAAAGATTAGTCGCTATAAGTTCAATTTAGGTCGCTAAATGTCGCTAAAATATTTTATTTAGCGACATTTAACGACGTATTTTGTGACGTATAACTTTTGGACATTTAGCGACTCAATTAGCGACGTGTCAGACGTCGCTAAGTTAGCGATGTCATTAGTGACGTCGCTAAAACATCGCTAAATTTGTTTTAATTAGGGTTGTTTCCCGCATTTCTTTCGATCTCTCGCTCTCCCAAATTCGAAACCCGCGGTGCCCTCTCCTCCCTCCCGGCGACCCCCCTCCGGCAGCGTCCTCCCCCCTCCTCCTCCTTCTCCTCCTTCTCCTCCTCCTCTAGGTACCCGCTCTCTCCCTCTCACACACACACTGACACTGACACGACACACACACGTTACAGACTGACACAGACACGAGACACACACTGACACGACAAACACACGTGACCTAGGGTTAAGGATAGGGTTTTTGACCTGGGGTTAGGGTTAGGGTTAGGGTTAGGGTTTTTGACCTGGGGTTCAGGTTAGGGTTTTTGATCTGGGGTTAGGGTTAGGATTTTTGACCTGGGGTTCAGGTTAGGGTTTTTGATCTGGGGTTAGGGTTAGGATTTTTGACATAGGGGTTAGGGTTACGGTTTTTGACCTGGGGTTAGGGTTAGGGTTTTTGTGACATCTTGTTGAGATCTGCGACACACACACGTGACCATTTTCAGCATGCTTTTCATAGAATTCCATTTACATTTTGATATATGTTAAGATCTACGATAAAAATGACAACTTAAGGGTAAATTTTCCAACTTTCTTAATACATATCGGAATCAGATGAAACTCGTTCCTATAGCTAGCTTAGATCATTTATAAACTTACCCATATAATATGTTATTGATTTTGGATAAAAATATGCTGAAAATGGCGAGGAATCCTCAGCCCTAGAATCAGTATTATAGCATATAGCTTCTCCTTACTGTTTTACACATGATAGCATGCTTCGTTCACAATTTAAAATTGTATAGTGCTTACATTTACTTGTTGTCGTATTTACTCGCTAATTTCTTGTATTATAGTTATTGATTATCTCATTATCATCTTGTATTCATTGTTGTGGTGATTGGGTCTAGTCTGAAATTGATTGTTGGATAGTAATTGATTGTCATAGAATGACTGTTAGAGATGATTGAGAATTGGTATATTTTGGCCTTGGTGAGCACCAACCTGGACATACTGCCAAAATGGCATACCACAGGTATACTGGTTCTGGAATTATGAATTAGTTTAATAGGCTCAGGAGTTTATTTGATTTTTTGATTGACTTGGTACTTAACCGAATGATTTTTAAAGTTTTATTTCATGTATTTTTATCATGCCAGTGTATCCCGTAATGCGTAGCTGACCTTGTTACTCCTCTGGTATTGGAGTGTGGCACCGGTTGTACACATAAGATACAAGCATACATCCATGTATAATCATAACAAATTCTCTATGGGTTTAGTCCATATTTCTATTATAGATGCCCTGATAAGTCTCACGATCACATGGACCATATGGATCTGATCAGTTATTGGAGTTGATTGTCTCCGATTTATGTATGATCGCTTCACCTATTTGGGGCAAGAAGGAAAGGACGATTATGGATATGGGGCTCAGTTTCTACGTATAAGCAGGGACAGAGCTACATTAGGGCTGTAGGACTATTCTTGATGGTGATGCACAATTATAATCATATATATCATACTATGCTTCTTCTATGTGACTTCAAATATAGATTACCTAGCCAACTAATTGTCAGCTTCTTCTTTAGAGAATCACACTATATGTAATGATTTATATGATACATACTATCATTTTTGCAGAAGTATCTAGAAATGGATATGATTACTATCTGCGTCATCGTTCGTGGATGTACAACCGTCATCCTGATGACATGTGCGGTGTGCAGGATGAATTCATTGAGGGTGTACAGCAGTTCCTGCAATTCGCCAAGGCGTTCCCTCAGTACATGGACGGTACCAAAATTAAGTGTCCGTGTGTAAGATGTCGCAACAAGAAATATCATCCAGAAGTGGAAGTCACATATCATTTGTACTCAAAGGGTTTCACGTCGAATTACTATCAGTGGACTGCGCACGTAGAACTTGTATCTCTAGCATCGGAGTCGGAGCCTTATGTGGAGCCGTATATGGAGGTGACGATTCTTACGACGACGGGTGGGTGAACATGGCTTATGATACGGCGGGGCCTAGTTTTAATCCGGACAATTATGATGCGGCGTGAACTAGTTTCAATCCGAACAATTATGATGCAGCTGAGGAGGCACCGAATGCCGATGCTGCAAAGTTTATGGAGTTGCTGGAGAATGCAAGGACTCCACTATATCCTGGTTGTGAGGATCATTCACCGTTGGAGGTGGTTACAAGATTATTGAGCATCAAGTCCGATTTTAATATGTCGCAAGATTGCTATAATCGACTGATCGATTTGATTATAGTGATCTTGCCCGAGGGTGCAAAGTTGCCTAAAGACTTCTATAGATCTAAGAGGATGGTGAGATCGCTTTAGATGGGATACGAGAAAATTGATGCATGTCGCAACGGGTGCATGTTGTACTACAAAGATGACAAGGATGAAGATGCATGCAGATTCTGTGGTGCTGATCGCTACAATGCCACTGTTAGAGGAAAGTCTGTTGGTGCAAGGAATACTACCGATTCGATGCACTACTTGCCTTTGAAGCCGCGGTTATAGCGGTTGTTTATGGTTAAGGAGACTGCAGAAAACATGAGTTGGCACAAGCGAAAACAGATCGAAGGAGTATTGGATCATCCATCTGATGGAGAAGCATGGAAGCACTTTGATCGAGAGTATCCAGATTTTGCTTCGGATCCGCGTAATGTCAGATTGGGGCTCTCCTCTGACGGTTTTACCCTATTCGGACTTTTGGGCTCCCAGTATTTATGTTGGCCTGTGATCGTCACTCTGTATAATCTACCATCTTGGATGTGCATGAAGACTCCGTATATGTTCCTAACCGTTATTATCCCGGGTTCGAACAATCCGAAGTGGAACATCGATGTGTATTTACAGCCTTTGATAGATGAGTTAAAACAGCTGTAGAAAGTAGGTGCATGTTGCTAACCGTTATTTTGCTCGGCGTATTTCAAACCGCATGTTGCTACTAATAGAATGAAATCTCCGAGAAACGACGACGGATATCATGAATCTAATGATGCAATACTCAAAGTATTCAATGCATCCGGAAAGCCTTTGGGAAAAATGAAGAAGAGATATTTGAATGACGACGAGCTAAGGGCTACTCAGTTGTATATATTACTCAATTGCGACGAGGATAAAGTAGAGAAGCTAGAGGGGTAAGTAATTAATACGTCCATATTTACATCATCTCAATGTAATAGTATAAGCTACCATTATGCTACTAATCAGCAGTTGCTTTATTATTTTTCAGCACATATAATGATGAGTTGAGGTCGGTTAGACCCTACATAATAGACAAAGAAGTAGAACAAGAAATAAGATGCCATTTTCCTTCTTGGTTGAGCGCATATGTAAGATGCTTGGTAATTACTTTTTAATTATGCACTTGCAAAACAAATAACTTAGTATTTAGGTCGATCGTCAAATAATACCCAAGACTGAATCTATTAGAAATTTAGCCAAGGGACCAATTACTGTCGTTAAAATATGGCCAAGTTTCGGTGTGAATGGGTTCAGGTTCAAGTCAACAAATGCTCCTATCAGAGACAGCTTTCTGGATCTTGATTCTACGAAAAATAGTTATTTGTGTATCAAATCTTCGAACTACAAAGACGTCGATCCAGGCAATGATTTCTTTGGCATCTTACGAGATATTGTAGAGTTGATATATAATTATGGCACAGAATCTGCTAATATCGTGCTATTCAAGTATGAATGGTTCGATCCGATTCAAGATCAAGGTTGGAAAATTGACAAGCATGGCCTTGTGGATATAAACTACAAGCATAGATATCAAGGCTATGAACCATTTTTCCTATCAAGTCAGGCTCAGCTCGTGTACTTCATACTTATCCTAGACGGGGGACAACGAGGTCGGATTGTTGGGCAGTATGCAAGACTAAAGCTAGAAATACCTTTGACATTGACGAAATAGCTTATCAGGAGGACGATCTACCTCTTATAACAAATATTGTAGATGTGGACTCAACGGAAGTTATTCATTACACGAGTAATAATATAGAAGATGTAGAATTATCCAAAGGGAAAGACGAAGATAAAGACAAAGTAGATGGAAGTGAAGACGAGGAGGAGGAAGAGGGAGAGGAGGACGAGGAAGGCGAACAAGATAAATTTTCTGAAGATGATTGAAAATAAAATATTTTGCCTGTAGAATGTAACTATATTTTGACTATAGAATATACTATTTTAACGAATATATGTATTATATTTTGACTATAGAATGTTATAAGATATGCATCATATTTTGACTGTAGAATGTACTATATATTTATGTTTTTCTATGTTCATCATATGTTGTTATCAGGTATGACAGGACGACGCAGAGGATTCAGCAGGTCCCGAGGTAGACAGAGTGCTCCTCCGGTACTGCCTACTGTTGGTTCCGGATCGTCGTTGTCCAGTACTCCAGTATATCGATCACTCATATCTCTGACTGTTGGGACTATTAGTTCCAGGCGTGATAGTACTCCCTCGTCCAGCGTTTCTCCTGTTGACGGAACCATGGAGACAGATGAGCATGTCGAGGAGGTCGTGCCCACATTGTCCCAGCATCAGCAAGATCCTCTATGCGCACCTCTGGAGGAGACGAGGACAGAGATTTGGGCCGACGGTACAAAGTAAGTCAATTAGATAGTTTAGCATCATATATATCGTGTATTTCTCTATTCATCATATAATGACTATTTCGATAAAAATAATTATCTCTGTATAGATATCGTCCATCGTCGGTTCAGAGATGCGTGGGCCTATTTCTGAGGAACAACTACGGTGGCCATTGGATCAACTACTCTGAAGCTCCGGAGGAGAGAAAGGCATTCTGGTTTGCGCACTTTCAGGTAAAAGTATATTAAATAAATCCTCTAATTTATGCATATTATATAACTTATTTGTGATGTTCACTTACTAAATTATTTATTATAGCAACATATTTCTATCCTCCGCACCGGGCCGAGTTGATCGAGCGGCTGTTTCCTACCGTTGCCGTCAAGCTTATCCGAGATGCTCTGGATGACCAGAAGGCTCGTGATCATGCTGGAAAACCGATCCAAGGTTGGATCATGCCTGAGCAGTGAACTGCGATGAGGGCTAGATTCGACGATCCGAGCTACAATGAAAGGTCTGAGAAGGCCAAGGCGGCTAGGCAGAATGCTGCCAAGTAGTGTGGTGGCTCAATTCCGATGACGAAATATTTTCTTCGTTTGGTATATTTTTTATTTAAGATATATTATTTTAATATAAGTACGATTAAATGGTAGTAGAAAAAAATGTTTAAGTTTAGTACTAAATAATATATTTTTAACAGGTACAGAGGGGTGAGGATGCAAACATGGTGACCGTCTTCTTGGCCACCCATCGCAAGGACGAAAATCTTATTGATGAGAGGTCCTCGCAGACCTATGTAAGTAGTACTTTACTTTGTGTTAATTTTCATACAACTTAGGCAATTATCGAGTTTTCAAACCTTTCTAGGCCGAGTATCTTAGGCTGCGTGAGCGGGCGACTACTAGGGCACCTACAGCTGGAGAGGCTGGTAATTCCTCGTAGCCCTCTCCAGCTCTGTCGGCGGATGACCTGTGGGTGACCACAGTAGGTGGTCTCCAGATAGGTTCGTACTACGGTACGGAATCCTATGGCGCCCTGGTTGCGACGCAGTCATCTAGGGCCTCCCCGACAGCTGCGCATTCCACACAGCCCTCGCAGTCGTCGGCCAGAGTCTAGGAGGCCATTGACCGTCAGATTGCGTCTCTCCGTGACGAGTTACTGCGAAGGATGGAGGAGCAAGCCCGGTCCCAACCGCAGCCTAACGATCTGATGCTCATCGCACGATTCGATATGCTCGACCGCAATATCACGGAGCTCCGGGCTTTGACAAATGATCTTAGAGCCTCGACAGACTGCAACATCACGGAGCTGCAGGCATCACAGCTATCCATGGGCGAGAGGCTGACGATGATGCATGATTCAATGGTTAAAAGTAGTACAAGACTTTTATCTACCATAGATTCTTACAACCAGCGACTTACAGACTTGGAGCGGGTACGACCTCCTAGTGTGCCTATATCGACACAGACTCCACCGACGTCACTGCCTTCTCCATCGACATCAGTGTCGATTTCACGGGAGCAATATAAGATGTTCTTATCCTTCATGCGCATCGGTGGTCATCCTTCTGCAGATCCGCAGTAGTATAGTTGCTGGATATTTGTATTGTTTGTATTATATAGGATGAGATTGTATGGATATATATTTGCCGTATTCTTTATGATATTTGCTGGATGCTTTCTTTTCTTCAAATTTTATTATATTATTCATATTAAATATATTATTTTATCGGTGTTGAGTGTTCAACCTAAGGGGGTTGGCAAACCCAGAAATTCAACGAAGGGTTGCTCCGGGTCTATTTGTACAGATTATGATTTAATAAACTACAGGAATAATAGTTTGGAAACTATTCAATATTCATTTTTTTTATTTTTTCTGTACAATTAGCGACGTTTTTAGCTATGTTTAGCGACGTTTATATAAGTCGCTAAAGATGTCTCTAATTAGCGACTTTAATATAAGTCGCTAATGACGTCGCTAAACATGTCGCTAAAAACGTCGATGTACGTCGCTAATTGCTGACATGTCAGTATTGCAAGGTCATTAAAGACGTCGCTGTAATATCGCTATATAAGTCGCTAATTAGCGACATTTAGCGACATTTGACAACGTCGC
This sequence comes from Iris macrosiphon, assembly GCA_036927795.1. NCBI lineage: Eukaryota > Viridiplantae > Streptophyta > Magnoliopsida > Asparagales > Iridaceae > Iris > Iris macrosiphon. Next base: position 96,988,288 of record JAYESA010000008.1, read on the forward strand.
TAATTAGTGACGCTACGTCGCTAAACGTCGCTAATTTAGCGACACATTTAAGTCGCTAAAAACGTCTGCATAACGACATTTAGTATCGTTTTTTCTTTCAGCGACGTGCTGGATTCCGACTTCTGTAAAAATGTCGCTAATTACGTCGCTAAAGGTGATTAGCGACATTGTTTTGTCATTTAGCTACATTTTTTTACGTCGCTAATTGGACTTTTTCTGGTAGTGTTCCCAGTGCTCCAGGAACCGTTCGAAAGACAAAATCTTGTGCACAAGTTGTCTGATATCAATGCATGACATGAAACATCTATAACGCAAGCAAGCAATGATCAAGCAAAACCGATCTTTTTTCTTTTCAAAATGAGCGATAGGTTCAATCTTCTTTCACACAACTAATAGCACACCCCACTAGATCACAAGGACCATACCTCAGGGTAAACCATTAGTCTCTGCCAATACGAATCCATAACTTATAGCAGTTCGATATAAGAAAATAGGCAAGCGAAACAAATATTAGCAAGCACGATAACGATTTTTATAACAACTAGCATGCAACTTCTATCTCTTTTGGTACGATAGGAAACATGCGAGAAATCTCTATGTAAGCAAGCATGATAGTAGTTCTTCTATCTGTTTTTAGTAAAGCATGCAATTCTACTCTTAGCATGTGACAATGGGACTTGTTTAAGCAATTCCTTTACTTATCTTTTTAGCATGGCAAGGGTTCGTTTGATAGCGGTGTCAGTGTAACTAAGCATGCAATAATCTTTTTTTTACTTTACTTAGCATGGCAAGGTTCTATCTCTTTTTAGACAAGCTAAACAAGTTCTTAGTTAAGCATGCAGGTTCTCGTTCTATCATTTCCAATGCAAATATTATCTTTTCAAGAAAACAAACATTACAAAAACTTAAATTCATTATTAAGGCGTGCAAGAATCAGAGAATAAAGTTCTGCCCACTCACTTAGATCAATCATCTTTTGTTTCGATCAGAAACTCTCCGAGAAGAATTCTGCTCGAACAAGCAAAGAGATATCACTTATACATAGTGTCTACGCGGATCGCAACACTACATACTTACCCACCGACAAATTTTTTTTGTCCTCGAAACTCAAGAAGAAACTTATAAAATCCAGAGTAGCGATAGTCCTCATCCCTAACCATCCTCAATAAAAAAAAACAAGCAAATCAGGAATCATGAAATTATATCTCTAAACAACAAGAAAGCAAAAAAGAAAACTTTTGTGCGCACCTTTGAGAATAACTATGAACTTATTGTATGGAACGTTCATTGCAGCACAATATCTAGGACATCTCTGAGTCGAAGGCAATGGAATAGGCAAAGAATCGAGTTGCTCTTATATCATTATGTCATGCCCCGATCCCGTAGGGCCGTTCGTCCTTGCTTGGGTCCTTGCGGGACCGACCGTCCTCACACGGGCGTGATGCCATGCAAGCCTAAGTTGCGCTTGCACAAGGCCAAAGCTTGAATAATTGGAAGTAAGCTATACAAGATAGAAGCAGCGACATATATTGTACAAAAGTAAAGAACATAATAGCATAAGAAAACAAGCATCTTTATTAATATTTAAAAGTGTTACAAGCGGCGCTAAGCTGAGGTTATAAATTGCTCAAGCACTCTCTCGAATACAAGGACATCGTTCCATACATTACATCCCTTTATACAAAAGCAGCTCAAAGCACAACTCAATACGGCTCAAGGCATCGACTCCAGATTTATAGGTCCTAGGGATGAGGCACAGCTATCGTTTCCTCGGACGATCCAGCACCTGCGAATAAGTAAACTGTTGGTCGTTCAGCACTTTGGAGAAAGTTCTGGTGAGTATAAAATCAAGGAACAGAAGCAACACTCGCTGAAACCAACACTAAGTAAGCATGTGGAAAAATATTTTATTACTAGTGATCTTGATACTTTTATCTATATTCATTTCATGCAGCACATGGTTAGAGTCAGTTTACTTCTTTCAAAAATATATCTTTGAAAATAGTTTGCATATTCAAACATTTAAGCATACAATCGGGATATGGTTCTATCGTGCAGTGTGCAGCATATCTCGTATACCATATTTACTAACTCTTTAGGGACACAAGTTATTCTAGTGGACTGATCAATTCATTACTAAGGGGCAGCAGTGAACATCAAGTGAAACATGCAAGTCTAGGGAAAAAATAATATTCAAAGCATAATCGAAAATCAATGCATCACTTATTCAGTGATTCTTACCCTTCGCCAAACAGTTTTTCCTACAGCAGACATACATGTTAGAAATAATTTGCATAAACATATATGTTCAATTCCCGGTCCGTCTCTGTATCAAATAGTTAGGTATGCAAGAAGGCTAACCTAGCATGTGCCCTAACTATATGATGGTCCATGGATAGCCCCATAATTAGCAGTAGTAACTCAAGGTTCAGCTCTGAACTAGCATACTCGTGTATCAACACCTATGACTCAAGGTTCAACTCCTCACCAAAACATACTAGTACTAGTAGCTGTGTCATCATGGATTCCGCATAACACTAATAGACACATCACCTTACTCGACCCCATAGGACCGTATCCTCAGGGTTAAACAAAAATCTCTTCCGGACCGAACGATTTCTAGTATCCCAGGAACCATTCGAGAGACAAAACCTTATGCACAAGTTTTCAGAAACCAATGCATGACATGAATCATCTATAATGCAAGCAAGCAATGATCAAGCAAAACATATCTTTTCTTCTTTTCAAAATGAGCGATAGGTTCAATCTTCTTTCACACAACTAATAGTACACCCCACTAGGCCACAAGGATCGTACCTCAGGGAACATTATTAGTCTCTTCTTATACGAATTAATAATTTATAGCAATTCAATATAAGAAAACATTTAAGCGAAACATATATTAGCAAGCACGATAACAATTTTTATAACAACTAGCATGCAATTTCTATCTCTTTCAGTACGATAGAAAACATGCGAGAAATCTTTATGTAAGCAAGTGTGATAGTAGTTCTTCTATCTTATTTACTAAAGCATGCAATTCTACTCTTACTGTCACGCCCCAGTCCCAAAATACATGGAACTAGGCCACGTGGCAATAGCCAGCTGACACGTCTCCGTAGATATCCCAATTTAATGGATCCTAATGAAGAGTGCTACGTTGTCCTAAAATACTAACATGTCCCATAACCATGAATCAACAGGTAACTAATCTCATCCACAACGTAAACTGTAAGAATGATAATAAACTGCTGGAAGATAAACGCTAGTCTTAATATATCATAGTACAACCGATAATGTCTGGTAGGAACAAACCCACTACTATGACGAAAGAAAGTACTGAAATAAATGATAAAAGATAAAGACTAGGGCATCGGCTCTAGATAATGATGCACCCAATCTAGGCTGAAGGCCTACCAACTGGTCACGGGAACTCTGACGTCTGCACCTCTAACTCCTCAGCTGTAGCAAATCTTATCTCCTGTCCGGGGCCGTATACTGTGGGGTAGAAAGCCTCGTCCAAATCTGGAAAGGTACCCGGTCCTCAGAGGGACGTAACAAGATACATAGAAACATGTCATATATAAATACTGAATAAAGTAAATGCAATAAAGGGTGTGCTAACCAATCTAAGTGAATACAATTGTGAGGACAACTTTGGTACGTATGAGTAGGTGTAGACATAACGTCCATACCGCTCTGAAGAACGGGGAATCTGCAAGTATATATACGTCCATACCGCTCCGAAGAACGGGGAATCTAAATAGTATAACGTCGATACCGCTCCGAAGAATGGGGAAACTGCCAGTATATATCCGTCCATACCGCTCCGAAAAATAGGAAATCTGAATAACAGGGGGTCATTGGGTCTGTGGCTCCTCCGGATGCTACGGATTCCAATGGGTGTATCCCATACACTTACTAGTGGTCCTCCCCTCCCAATGTAAATACGCAAATCGAATACTCGACGTGCATACCACGTAGCTACATGCCAGTCTCTACTAACATAAAATATAAACATGAATTATGTACTATCCGTGATGCATGTTACACGTACCGATAGCTAGTCAAGTAAGCGGACCCGCATCCCAACATGAATGTCATAGTAAAGCGTGTAGTGTGTCAGGTCTCAGAAGATATCAGAGTATCCTCCCATGGGGTGAGTCTGCTAGTGACTAGGTCAAGTATACTAAATCATCAACGCATACGTCGATGGCACCAGAATCAATCTCGGACGCGCACAGTCATATGAAATAGAACAGAAACTAACATACAACATATGCAGCTTTTAATTTAAACAAAAAAATGGCAAGGTATCTTGCCTGAGTCCTCGAGCTGGGAATGCCAAAAGCCGGTTCCTGCAGTGTCTCCTGGCTGATCCAATGATCCTAAACACAAAATATAATATAACAATCTAATATCAGACACTAAAAAATACATAAATAATTATGACGTTGCTCCTCGATGTTGTTGCCAGTTTACTGTTGATCGAACACAGCGTTACGTGTGCAAGTAGCTAGGGTGTACCTGTGTTCTGTCTTTGGTCAACGTGCACCTTGCTATAATAAATTATCGAGTTATTGTTTGACAACTACTTCTACTCTGCACGAAAATATGTCCTTGATTTCCTTGCTCAACCTACTGGTTTATGCCCAGGGGTCCAGGTGAAGTACTAGTCATTGATGACAGGTCTCAAGATTAATACAATTGTTGGTTATTAGATGAGTTCTAATTCTTGCTAATCATCACCGTTATATATATAATTTAGGGTTAACTAAGTTGTGTCCAGAATAGAACTCTCGCGATGACACGATGCTTACATAAGAACACGATACAAAGAGTATAGGAATTTACCTCGCTGGCTGGACGAGGTTCTTCTCGTCGCCTGGTCGTCCTCCGATGAATGGGAACTCCGACGTCGGCCGGAGAGCAGCGTCAGCGGCAGAGGCTGAATCAGCAAGGGAAGGGACCGCAGCAGCAGTAGCTGCTCCGGTAGTGGCGTTGTTGGGTGGAGTAACGCAGGGGTGGTCAACCAGACGCGGGGCGGTCGGGCGGCGTTGGCCTGCGGCAATGCTCCGGTCGGAACAGTCGGGGGCTGGGATGTACACCGGTCGGGAAGCAGTCGGTTGGGGGTGTGCACCGGTCGGGTTGGGATGCAGTCGGTTGAGGGAAGTCCGACGGGTTGGGGAGCAGTCGGCAGGGGGAAGTCCGGCGGGTTAGGGAGCAGTCGGTAGGGGAAGTCCGACGGGTTGGGGAGCAGTCGGCAGGGAGAAGTCCGGCGGGTTGGGGAGCAGTCAGTAGGGAAAAGTCTGGCGGGTTGGGGAGCAGTCGGCTAGGGTTTTGGGAAGGAGGATGAATAGTAGTTTATTAGGGTTTTGTATGAGGGGGTTTTGTATTTATAGTTGGTGATGGAGATTATGGGATGGACTCGAGGGTTGGGCTTGTCCGGCTTGTTGGGATGGAAATGGTCCACTTGAAAGGCGCATGTGGGCTTGGTTTGGTTCTGCTTGAGGTAAATTGGCACTAAATTTAAATTAATTAATAATTCAACTTGGTAATTCCAAATGCGTCGAAAATATAAAGATCTAGATTTTTGGGTGGTACACAGGAGTCGTGGCATAACAAGCTTGGTGTAGACTGATACCCTAATTTGGGTACGTGGGATTTGGGTTGTGGTTGCATCTTAATAAAATAATTAAATAAATCCTATATTTGACGAGGGGGTTTATAATCTACCCTCCTTAGAGCATTTCGTCCTCGAAATTTAAACATACGTATGGTAAGAACTAAGGCTAAATTTAAATGCTACTACATACCTAGGCCGTCGAAGAGGTGGGGGTAACGCTGGCGAATATCCTTCTCGCATTCCCAGGTTGACTCGCCGGGTGCATGATGTCTCCATGTGACATAAACTAGGGGGATGGTCTGTCCTTGCAATACCTTCTCACTTCTATCTAGAATCTCCACAGGATCCTCTTCATAAGATAGGCTCGGGCCGACTGTGATTGCGGAATGGTCAAGCACGTGACTAGGGTCCGGTATGTACCTCCTCAATTGAGATACATGGAAGACGTCATGGACTCCTTCCAAAGTCTGCGGCAAGGCTAATCTGTAAGCAACCTCTCCGACGCATTCTAGCACATCAAACGGTCCGATGTACCTCGGACCCAGCTTTCCTCGGCCTCCGAATCTGATAGTCCCTCGAGTAGGCGAGATCTTTAGAAATATGTGATCTCCAACCTAAAATTCTAAAGGTCGACGATGCACATTTACCCAATGTTTCTGTCTGTCTAGGGCTGCTCGAAGGTGCCCTTGGATCTTCTTCACTTTTTCTACTGTACGAATAACCAACTCTGGTCCGAGAATCTGTCGCTCGCCTATATCGCTCCAGCATACTGGGGAACGATATTTCCTTCCATACAACGCTTTATAGGGAGCCATCTGGATGCTCGCCTGAAAGCTGTTGTTGTAGAAAAACTCGACCAGATGCAAATGGTTCTTCCATGATCCTCCGAAGTCAAGCATGCACGCTCTCAACATGTCTTCTAGCGTCTGAATGGTGCGCTCCGACTGGCCATCTGTTTGTGGGTGGTACGCTGTGCTAAACTTCAGGCGAGTACCAAGACTCTCTTGCATACTCCGCCAAAAGTAAGACGTGAACCTCATATCCCTGTCAGACATGATACTAACTGGCACTCTATGTAGGCGCACAATCTCTCTCATATACATGTCTGCTAAGACCTCTGTAGATTATCCAACTCGGAAGGGTAAAAAGTATGTAGACTTGGTGAGTCTATCCACGATTACCCATACTGTGTTGCGACCACTAGGACTTCTAGGAAAGCCCGTAACAAAGTCTATAATGATGTGCTCCCATTTCCACTCCGGTATAGGTAGTGGTTGAAGCAATCCTGCAGACCTCTGATGTTCAGCCTTGACTTGCTGACACACCAGGCACTTAGCCACAAAGCGTGCTATCTCTCTCTTTATTCCATGCCACCAGTAGTACTGTCTCAAGTCCCTGTACATCTTCGTGTCTCCTGGATGAATAGAGTAGGTCAAACTGTGAGCTTCTGTCATCAACTTCTGCCGAAGTTCTCCATTTGGTACATAGAGACGATCTCCACATCTCAAAGTTCCGTCTTCGTGTATCCACAGTCCTGTCTGTAATCCAGCCTCTGTCCTCTGTCTAAGCCTCTAAAATCTGGCATCTGGCGGCAAAACAGCCTTGATTATCTCCACCAATGTCGATTGTAACTGAAAACTCGATAATTGTCTACCTATTCTGGGCATGACAATCTCTATACCCATCTACTCTAGATCCTTCAACAGATGTTGTTGGGTAGTCAGAAAGAATATCATAGGTCTTCTGCTCAACATGTCAGCTACGACGTTGGCCTTTCCCAGATGGTATTGTAGCTCGATCTCGAAATATGTCATCACCTCGAGCCAACGTCTCTGTCTCTGGTTCAGATCCTTCTGGGTGTAGACGTACTTTAAGCTCTTATGATCAGTAAATATCTCTACTCTTTCTCCATATAAATAGTGTCTCCAAAGCTTCAAAGCAAAAATCACCGCGGCATGCTCCAAGTCATGGGTGGGATAGTTCTTCTCATGTGTCCTCAACTGTCTAGAAGCATAGGCTACAACCTTCCCATGCTGCATCAAGACACATCATAATCCTTTCCCAGATGCATCACTGTAGATCACGAATCCTCCGGGTCCGGATGGTATGGTCAAAATGGGTAATGTAGTCAAAAGCTTCTTCAGCTCATCGAATGCCTTCTAACACTCCTCTGTCCAGGTAAACTCCTGCTCCTTACGGGTCAAGCGGGTCATCGGCTCTGCAATCTTCGCGAAGTTCTCTACGAACCTCCGGTAATATCCGACAAGTCCTAGAAAGCTCCGCACTTCTGAGACATTGGTAGGGGTCGGCCATGTCTCTACCGATAAAATCTTGGCCGGATCTACTGAAATACCTTCTCCTGAGATGACGTATCCAAGAAAAGTGACACGATCTAGAAGAAACTCATACTTGCTCAGCTTGGCATAAAGTCTCTCTCTTCTCAGCATCTCCAACACTAGTCTCAAGTTCTCTTTATGCTCCTTGTGGCTCTTCGAGTACACCAAGATGTCGTCGATGAAGACTACCATGAACTGGTCTAAGTATTGCTGGAATACTCTGTTTATTAAGTTCATAAATACAGCTGGCGCATACGTCAGCCCAAAAGGCATCACTAAGAACTCATAGTGACCATAACGAGTCCTAAATGCTGTCTTTTGAATGTCTTCTCTGCGCACCTTTACTTGATGATAGTCCGATCTTAAGTCAATCTTGGTGAACACCACTGCTCCTGTTAATTGGTCGAATAAATTGTTAATCCGTGGCAGGGGGTACTTGTTCTTGATAGTCAAAGCATTAAGGGCTCTGTAATCAATGCACATGCGTACTTTTCTATCCTTCTTGGGTACAAACAACACTGGTGCTCCCCAGGGTGATGCACTAGGATGGATAAATCCCTTGCTCTATAACTCCTCCAATTGTAGCTTCATCTCGTCTAACTCCTTCTTCGCCAATCTATACACATTAGAAGATACCGGTGCTGCTCCGAGTACTAACTCAATAGTGAATTCTACGTCCCTATCTGGCGGTAACCTTGGCAATTCCTTGGGAAATACATCCTCGAATTCTGTAACTATTGGCGGGGGTGCAATCTCCATGGCCATACAAGTTCCAGCTATCTGTCCTACTCCTTGTTCGACGGTTCCTCGTATGTACTCGAACTCTGGTTGATTTGGCGGTCTAAGAGTGACACTACCCTTCCGGCAGTTTAGTACCACATTATACTGGCTTAACCAGTCCATTCCTAATACAACATCAAAGTACAGCATGGGTAATACCAAGAATCGTGCTCTCATCTCTCTTCTACATACGACTACCGAGCACGTTCTGATAGTGCTGGTAACCGGCACGATACCTCCTCCGGCAAGAATCTTCTAACTCTTAGGTAAGGGGGAAGTCGCTACTCTATGCATTGCTACAAATCTGCTAGATATAAATAATAATGTAGCTCCAGAATCAAATAATGCAGTCGCAGGTAATGAGGCTACTAATATGGTACCTGTGATTGCTTCTCCTTCTGTTTTCTCCTCAGTTACTAATGCAAAGGCCTGTCCCTGTCTCTGCCCTCCGTCTGTTGTCGAGCTCGCTCAAACTGTGTCTGCTGCGGGGCCAAGGGTGGTCTCCTCTGAAATCCTCCGGGTGTTGGTGGTCGCTGCCCTCCTGGTGGGGGTAGTATCCTCGGGGATGGTGCTGTTGGCCTCTGGCCTGTCTGGGGTGCACGTCTCTGCGTTGTGGATAGTCTCGGGCATAGTGCTGACTCGCTCCATAAATCATGCATATTCCTAGTCCCTTCCGACAATCCTTCTGGTAATGTCCTCTCTTACCACAGTAGTTGCAAGATGTAAGGTCATTCTGCTGGTATGGTGCTATCCTTTGCTGTGTCTGTACTTCGGGACGACGGATTGGTCCTCCTACTCTGGGCTGGGCTCTGGCTAGCGGTGTCGTGCTGGGACGTCTAGTTCCCCTGGAAATGGCCTCCTGGATTCTCGCTTCTGCAAGAACCTCCTCATAAGAAATCTTCGCCTGTGTAGTGGTATACCTCTTAGTTCAAAATTAAGGCCGTGATGGAATCTCTGAGCTTTCTCTAGTTCATTGGGTATCAGGAAGGCACCAAATCTGCTAAGACGGCTGAACTCAGCGTCATATACGTCCACAGTCATATTCCCTTATTCAAGATATAGAAACTGGGAGTACAGGGCATTCCTAACTGTGGCTGGAAAATACTTCGCATTGAAGTATTCTAAGAACTGTTTCCAGGTCTGGTTCTTGCCTATACTACGCTCAATAGAATCCCACCAGTGATGGGCGTTAACTTTTAGTTGGGCCCTCACTACAGTCATCCATAGGTCTGGGTGTAGTTGTGACGCCTCTAGTAGCATTTCTGTATTGGCGATCCAATCCGAGATCTGTTCTGCAGTCTCATTGCCTGAGAATGTATCTGGTCCCATTTGTCGAAACCATCTAACAGTGCCACCGGTTTGGGCTGGTGTTGGTGCTGGTACGGGTGCTGGGACAGGTGTCCTCTCTATTACTGCCATCAAACTCTGCCTCAAAGTCTCTATCTGATGCCACTGCGTTTGCATCATAGTCTTAAGGAACTGTAGCATCTGTGGCTGTCCGTCTAGATGTGGTATCTGGGGTGGATAGGGTAGAGGTGGTGGTAATGGAACTTCTGGCTGTGCAGTAGGCGTCTCCTCAGATGTCGGCCCCTCAGTCTGCGGTATTAGTGTAGCTCCTGAAGTCTGGCCCTTACAATGCTGCGTGGGGATCGTCTGGAAAGTCTGTCCCTAGGGCTGTGGTGTAGGATCGCCCTGCGATGTCTCGTGCCAATGTATCATCGGTGTCTGTAGTGGGGGTTGCCCTTGTGGTACCTCCTCTCGGTGAGTGGTGTTGTCTAGTACCGCGGCACTGGGTGCTCCTTGTCCACTACGCAAGTTCATCTTGCTGCAAAAGATAGGACTTTATTAAAAAGAGAACGGAATCAAAAAAACATGATGTAGATATTTAGAAGCAATACGAAGGAAGTTCCAAAACGTAATCGATGCGGATGAGACCTAATAATTCCTATCCTATTGCAGGCTCGCTGGGCACGCCTTTATACCACAAGCGAATAAGTCAAAGATCTGCATGGGCCACCACTAAAACCATATCACGCCCCAGTCCCAAAATACATAGAACTAGGCCACGTGGCAATAGCCAGCTGACACGTCTCCGTGGATATCCCAATTTAATGGATCCTAACGAAGAGTGCTAAGCTGTCCTAAAATACTAACATGTCCCATAACCATGAATCAACAGGTAACTAATCTCATCCATAACGTAAACTGTCAGAATGATAATAAACTGCTGGAAGATAAATGCCAGTCTCAATATATCATAGTACAACCGATAATGTCTGGTGGGAACAAACCCACTACTATAACGAAAGAAAGTACTAAAATGAATGATAAAAGATAAAGACTTGGGCATCAGCTCTAGATAATGATGCACCCAATATAGGCTGAAGGCCTACCAATTGGTCACGGGAACTCTGACGGCTGTACCTCTAACTCCTCAGCTGTAGCAAATCTCGTCTACTGTCCGGGGCCGTATACTGTGGGGTAGAAAGCCTCGTCCAAATCTGGAAAGGTACCAGGTCCTCAGAGGGACTAACAAGATACATAAAAACATGCCATATATAAATACTGAATAAAGTAAATGTAATAAAGGGTGTGCTAACCAATCTAAGTGAATGCAATTGTGAGGACAACTTTAGTACGTATGAGTAGGTATAGGCATAACGTCCATACCGCTCAGAAGAACGGGGAATCTGTAAGTATATATACGTCCATACCGCTCCGAAGAACGGGGAATCTGAATAGTATAACGTCTATATCGCTCCGAAGAACGAGAAAACTGCCAGTATATATACGTCCATACCGCTCCGAAAAATGGGGAATCTGAATAACAGGGGGTCATTGGGTCCGTGGCTCCTCCGGATGCTACGGATTCCAATGGGTATATCCCATACGCCTACTAGTGGTCCTCTCCTCCCAATATAAATACGTAAATCGAATACTCGACGTGCATACCACGTAGCTACATGCCAATCTCTACTAACATAAAATATAAACCTGAATTACATACTATCCGTGATGCATGTCATACGTACCGATAGCTAGTCGAGTACGCGGACCCGCATCCCAACATGAATGTCACAGTAAAGCATGTAGTGTGTCAGGTCTCGGAAGATATCAGAGTATCCTCCCATGGGGTGAGTCTGCTAGTGACTAGGTCAAGTATACTAAATCATCAACGCATCCGTCGATGGCACCCGAATCAATCTCAAACGCGCACAGTTATATGAAATAGAACAGAAACTAACATACAACATATGCAGTTTTTAATTTAAACAGAAATATGACAAGGTATCTTGCCTGAGTCCTCGAGCTGCGAATGCCAAAAGTCGGTTCCTGCAGTGTCTCCTGGCTGATCCAATGATCCTAAACACAAAATATAATATAACAATCTAATATTAGACACTAAGAAATACATAAATAATTATGACATGGCTTCTCGATATTATTGCCGGTTTACTATTGACCGAACACAGCGTCACGTGTGCACGTAGCTAGGGTGTACCCGTGTTCTTTCTTTGGTCAACGTGCGCCTTGCAATAATAAATTATCGAGTTATGGTTTGACAACTACTTCTACTCTGCACGGAAACATGTCCTTGATTTCCTTGCTCAACATACTGGTTTATGCCCAGGGGTCCAAGTGAAGTACTGGTCATTGACGACAGGTCTCAAGATTAATGCAATTGCTGGTTATTAGATGAGTTCTAATTTTTGCTAATCATCACCGTTATATATATAATTTAGGGTTAACTAAGTTGTGTCCACAATATAACTCTCGCGACGACACGATGCTTATATACGAACATGATACAAAGAGTATAGGCATTTACCTCGCTGGCTGGACGAGGTTCTTCTCGTCGCCTGGTCGTCCTCCGACGAATGGGAACTCCGGCGTCGGCCGGAGAGCAGCGTCAGCGGCAGTGGCTGAATCAACAAGGGCAGGGACCGCAGCAGCAGCAGCTGCTCCGGCTGCGGCATTGCTGGGTGGAGTCGAGCGGGGGTGGTCGTCCAGACGCGGGGTGGTCGGGCGGCATTGTCCTGCGACAATGCTCCGGTAGGAACAGTCGGGGGCTGGGGTGTACACCGGTCGGGAAGCAGTCGGTTGGGGGTGTGCACCGGTCGGGTTGGGATGCAGTCGGTTGAGGGAAGTCCGACGGGTTGGGGAGCAGTCGGCAGGGGGAAGTCCGGCGGGTTGGGGAGTAGTCGGCAGGGGGAAGTCCGACAGGTTGGGGAGCAGTCGGCAGGGGAAGTCCGACGGGTTGGGGAGCAGTCGGCAGGGGAAAGTCCGACGGGTTGGGGAGCAGTCGGCTAGGGTTTTGGGGAGGAGGATGAATAGTAGTTTATTAGGGTTTTGTATGAGGGAGTTTTGTATTTATAGTTGGTGATGGAGATTATGGGCTGGACTCGAGGGTTGGGCCTGTCCGGCTTATTGGGATGGAAATGGTCCACTTGAAAGGCGCATGTGGGCTTGGTTTGGTTCTGCTTGAGGTAAATTGGCCCTAAATTTAAATTAATTAACAATTCAACTTGGTAATTCCAAATGCGTCGAAAATATAAAGATCTAGATTTTTTGGTGGTACACAAGAGTCGTGGCATAACAAGCTTGGTGTAGACTGATACCCCAATTTGGGTACGTAGGATTTGGGTTGTGGTTGCATCTTAATAAAATAATTAAATAAATCCTATATTTGACGAGGGGGTTTACACTTACTTAGCATATGACAAAGGGACTTATTTAAATAATTTATTTACTTATCTTTTTAGCATATCAAGGGTTCATTTGATAGCGGTGTCAATGTAACTAAGCATGCAATAATCTTTCTTTTACTTGACTTAGCATGGAAAGCTTTTATCTCTTTTTAGATAAGCAATAAAAGTTTTTAGTTAAGCATGCACGTTCTCGTTCTATCATTTACAATACAAACATTATCTTATTAAGCAAACAAGCATTGCATAAACTCATATTCATTATTAAGGCGTACAAGAATCAGAGAATGAAGTTTTGCACACTCACGTAGATCAATCATCTTGTGTTTCGATAAAAAATTCTCCGAGAAGACTTTCTTTCGAGCAAGCAAAGCGATATCACTTGTACATAGTGCCTACGCGGAGCGGGGAACTACAAATACCTTAACTAACTATTGATATCATATATCAATATCTTAATATATGCCTAGACTTAGCTCCATACCATATTAATTCCTTAATTCTATAATTAACTTACTGATACTTAATAACTATACTTGGTAGATCAATATCTTCACTACACTGCTAATCTACAGGCCCAAACTAGATTATTCCTCCTCTAATCTCTAAAACCTTCCCTCTAACTAAATACATGAACCATACTGAATCTGGGCACAGTGTATTTGTACTTGCTAATGTTGTATATCAAGTCCTCAATGCCTCTTCCCTCTTCTCAAATCCTACTGCACCATCAGTGCAGTGATACCTCGTGTATCAGACATCTACTCATCAAGTTTCCCTGATACTTAACACCACATCCTCACTGTCATCAGTGCAGTGTTGAACCTAGGTGCCTGCATACCTCAACTGAACTTTCCTCGTACTGCTAAGCAATAAGCCTAACTGGATTGCATCATCATACAGTCCTTCATACACACACCTTCACATAATTGTACAAAACCTTGCACAGGCCAAATAAACCCTCATCAGTCCAATAACTTCAATAACCCGAGAAACCTCAAACTTGGCAACAGTTCACCAACTACACTGATATGCCTGTATCAAGTTCCCCTCAAATCTGAGCTCACATAGACACTGCCTTCCAAGCTAGCCCAACCCCAACCTTGATCACATAATAACAACTAACAATAACTAACAACTGACAGCAACAACAACTAACAACAACAACAACTGACAGTAACAACAACTAACAATAACAACAATACACCCACAGTGTCGTGTACAGCACACAATCACTACTACCAAGCCCGATCACCCATACATAAATACATAATACACATATACCTATATACTAATATATACAATAATGTTTAACATACATTTTATATATAACCTATATAATCAAACACCTACAGTACAAAGCTCAAGATACTCTCTATAGTGTCATGATGCACTATCAAACCATATGCTAAATCCCCCAATATACAACCAATACTAAATATACATATCAAATACAAATATATATATATATATTTATATATATATATATATATATATATATATATATATATATATATATATATATATATATTATGATTAGTTACCATTAATATTAGAAATAAAATATATCACAAGCACGAAACCCCCAAATTAGAGCCCCGTATCACACCGTATCATGATACGCTATACTCGTATCCAATTGTTGACACGATACTACCCCCACATGAGTGATGTAACTCTAATTAGGTCTACCAAACCTAATGACAAATATTTGGTATTTCATTCTCGGATTTCACCCAAAATGGACACCAAACTCAATATAGAAATCACAAATAGGGTCAATAGGAGTCCTAATTCCTCCCTATTGGTAGCCCTAATGCATGGGTACATTCTATATGCTCTAAAACACTAAATGGAACTAATTAGAGAGAGGAAGATTTCATAATTTACCTATTGGGAGATGGATTTACAACGAAAGCTCAATAGGACACGATTTGAACACAAGCACCAAGCCCAACTCCTTCTTCTCCAAAGCTACACAAGCACCAAGTCCAACTCCTTCTTCTCCAAAGCTCCTTGCAACCACTAGCTTCTAGTATGTCACACCCCAGTCCCAAAATACGTAGGACTAGGAACACGTAAGCATGCCAGCCATATATTTATGACAACTCCAATATATGGATACCATAATACACACGTACGCTGTAATATGAATATAAACTCACACATGGTATATATATGGTCATAAGTCATAGATATACTAAATCTCATCCACACAACAAGTCACAAAAATAAAATAACTAAACTAGAATAATGAGTCTGAATAATCCAAAACAAATAGTCGGGTGGAGACAAATCCACTACCAATGACTATGCCAATACTAAAATGAGATAGGGATATAAAATCTTTAATATAAAATAAGGTAATGATAGAAGTGTATCAGTAAAGCGATCCCTCGCTAGAGATAATCAATGATGCTCAGAAGGTAAGACCTCCTCAAAAGAGATAAGTGGTAAGTCCTGATCCGTGCTCCTGTGAATAGTCATGAACATCTACACCTAGATAGGGACCAGGTCCTCAGAGGGACATAACAATATACATAAAAGCATGCCAATTTGAATACAGTAAACATGCATAATAGACAGAAATATATAAGTATGTTGTATAAGACAATCCATATGAATACATAATGAGGATAACTTTTCGACGTATAGGCAGGGGTAGGCTACTCTATCTAATCTCACAACTCACAAACACGTCTAGAACATCATCAGCCATCATACCGCGGGGGTAGCGACCCTCGTGACACTATCAATCGATATACCGCAGGGGTAGCGACCATCGGACACGACTATCATAGTGGGTGCTAGTTACTAGAATTTACCAGAGTGGTTATAGCCCATACGCCTACTGATTGTCCTCTCATAATACTAGGTGTCAAGTGTGTATCAACATATCTAATATATAGTAATGACTGAAAGAAACTATACATGCAATGAATATACAGAAATATAATAAGCATGCGAAATACTGTAAGCAATTTGGCAAGGTATCTTGCTTGGTAAGGAAGCTGCAAAGTGTAACGTCCAGGAGTCAAGCACACATGATCAGAAGCTACGACCTTTAAATAAACGTCTCCGGATGCTGAAATAAATATCACCAATATTTTCAGAATAAGCGAGATAGCTAAAAAATACTACCCTTTCGTCCAATTTGGACATAGGGGCAAAACGGTAATTTTGGGTCAAAACGGGGTCCACAAGTGGCCCACTTTGCACCAAAAAGTGTGCCAGAAGTAAAGGACTATAAAAAGGACAAATTATAAGTCAAACCAATTCTAAACGTCAATATGAACTCAACGGTACGTCCAATTTTGGATTCCGGTGAGCCAAACACAAATTCGCCCAAAAAGTCAAACCATAGGGCCCGCAAATAGGCGGCTTGGTCAACTGTCTCAAAATTGCATAAAACTTAGGTCACAGGACTAGTGCAATACCATGAATCCAATGGCATATGTTTTGTCGTATTCTGACGAGCGTACACTAAATGGTGCAGTATTTTAAAAAAGTCGCGATACGGGAACTTTTCGCGGATACGGGTTGATTCTGACCCGCACACGTGTCCAAATCAGTTTTCGTACAAGTCTACATGTCTGGACATATCATGCGTACCTTTCGGTGCAATTGGTATGTGACGGGACTGTCACGTTAGGCGGGGAACGCTCCGTAGGACAAGTTTTGAAGGTTTAAAAAACAGGTTTTTAGTAATTTTTAATCTAATTTAATTCAGCATACAACATTAAATAAAATAATATAATTGATAAAAAATAATCTGGATTCGGTGGTCTTCACATAGCAAAAGAAATTTCTAAGTTTGGATCTCTGTGGTAGGAGATACGAGTCCTTGAATATGGGTGGTTACCGCAGTTTTCTGCAGTCGAAAGTTATCATTTTTTGCCAACTTTGCCTCGGTTTTCGCCTAGGGTTATGCGTTGTTCGAAGTAAACTAACAAACAGTATTAGAAGGAGGATAGGTCGTGAACATACCGATGAAGACGGGGTCGAGTTTGGTCGAGCGATGGCACGGGAATCGTGGCGTGAACAGGGGTACGTAGCAGTATATCCGTTGTCGCGGCGCGCGGGAGTGCGGTGGTCGCGGTGGTGGTCGCGGCGGCTCCGGCGGCGGCTCTGGTATCGGCGGCGGCGGTCGCAGGGGGTCGTGGATGAAGAGGTTTGGGTTTAGGGTTAGGGTTTATGAATAGGAAGTTTATATGTTAGGTATATATAGAACGCGGGAGGGGGGCAACTGCGCTGCACGGGTTTGCTGGGTTTGCAGCTGCTGCTAATGCTGATTTCCTTGCGGGTAGGGTTAGGTTGCTAACGGGTAGGGTACAATAAGTTGCTAATGGGTTTGGGTAGGATAGATAATGGGTTTGGGTTAATTTATTTCTAATTCTTTTTCTTTTTCCTTTATTCTTTTTCTATTTTCTTATTATTTTCTATTTTTTATTCTTTTCTTTTATTTCTTATAATAAACTCTATATATATATATATACACATATATATATATATATATATATAATTCTAGAAATTTTATTTTAGAGCATACAATTAATCTATCAACTGTTCACAAGGTCTCCTACATAGGATAAATTAAGGAAAAATTATAATTTCTCCGTAAATTCTCTATATGCACAATCACCTAACAATAAAAATCCAATAAATTCTATTTCTTCTATTTAGCTAATAAATACTATAAATTAATTAAATAATTAATTAAGTAATTAATACAGTTTTTAAAATTAGGAGTTTTACATTCTACCCAACTTACAAAAATTTTGTACTAGAAATTGACACTAACCCATATTCATAATAATCACTATAACTATTACACTACATTGGTATCTAGCAGTGCTTCCTAAAAGTCATAGTCTGCCATTCTAATACTTTCTTATTTATTGTCCATAGACTATTCTATTTTTAACTCATCTACACTACCCAACTTACAAGAATTTTACTAGTAGTCAAAGTCTCTTGCGTCTATTGTCTAGGTTGTAAGACAAATTTATTCATTGGGTCGAGAATCTTGGGATACCTGTCTGGAATCTCATAACCATGATTTTTTTTTATAACCATCAAGTATCGTAGTCTAATACTGCCATGCCACCTGACCAGTATGTCTGCAAATACTTCAACTACTCTACTATAGTGGTCTAGCTGCAGCTGTCGCTACTTCACTAGCGAATTATCATAGTTGTCAGTTCGTAACAAGTGCCTTCAATTCTTTCCTAGGCATATTCTAAGTTTTAGGGCAACACTTTAGGTCTTGACTAAAAGCTATTAGGAGTATGAACTATTTTAAACAATCTAACAAGTTTCTATTAGGCTAAATGATGCTACTTAAGGGTTAGATTAATAAAGAATACAGATACTGCTATAATGCATATACATAAGGTTTATTATTAATAAATCATCCTTTAGTTATCAATTATTTACTAAACCATTTATGTTTTAACTAACAGTACAAAGGTGAGGTTGATATAAAGCAAATAATTCATAATGGCATGAAAGGATACGACTATGATAGGAAGAGTTAAGCACGATATAAGGGATGAAGATGGAAGAGAAGATGAGCCTTCCCAAGGGCGAGATGGTGATAGGGAAAGAATACTACTACTGCTACTCGCGTCATCTATTAGCATCGCGTGTATGCCATCTGGGTAGAATATCAATATATTCTCATAACTGCTAAACCATCATATATATAATTCTACGTCTATTAGGCACCTAAGATATCGTGTCATAAAAGGGGTTATGAGTATGCAATAACAAATATAACTAAAGGTCGTACCTGTATCTACGACTTTCTGTGCCTGCGCTCCCTTATTTGTCATCATGAGTGCTTGGCCTATGGGGTATATCTAGTACTATCCGTGTATCAACTTATACTAAGCACGAACGTTCATCTTTCAGAAAGAGGGGAAGACCAAAAACAACAATAAAGAGTTCAAAAAGGAGGTAATATAATACAAGTACGGGATTCAAAGGGATTAGAGAATTTGAAAGGGAGTTGCCAAGGCAGTTGTGGATTAAAATCTTATTTTGGATAAATTTCTATTCGCATGTTCACATCAGAACAGTTGTGTACCTGACATGATATGCTCTGACCAGTCTAGAGGGCAAATATATTCGTCTAACAAGTTGAGTCAACTATATCTCAATCCACATAAAGTAGTGATAAAAAGATCGAACCAAGCGCACTAAGGTTGATCATACCATAATGCACCGATTCTGATTTAGACAATGTATTAGTGTGGGCCCCCAATAATATATATGTCATAAACAAGCTCAATAAAAGAATAAGCTTGCAAAACTAGGCTATAATAGCAGCACAAGTCGAGGTAGTAAAAATATGAGTACGCTTGATTATGATGGAGGAAGGTACAGAATAATTTAGGTTCACCAAGAAGATCGGTGTTGTGCCTCAATAGTTGCCATACTAATTTTTTGTCTTAGTCTAAAATCAACCAAGTGGGTGTATGGGCCTCTAAGTCCTACAGTCTGGATAAACACTATCTTTTTATACAAGTCTATAGTTGGTGTTATTTAATTATACTTCGTTAATGAGTCAACAGGACTATGTGTTACTAAGTTATGAGGCATACTATCCAACTTACAATAATTTAACTAATAGTATTATTGAATATTAGAGTGTATATACCTAGTACAAGTCATCTTCCTAACCCCTATCAAGCACGAGAGAAGATTGACGTTGAGAAGGGATCAAGCAAGATGCAATGCAAGCAATCAAATAAGAATATAAAAAAAAATCAAGGGAGGTAATAATTAAGTGGATGAGATCCTATAGTCTAATCCTATGCACAGGCTTGCTCGGTACAGTGACGTAACCGAGATAAT
The DNA here is from genome assembly GCA_036927795.1 of Iris macrosiphon. Lineage (NCBI taxonomy): Eukaryota > Viridiplantae > Streptophyta > Magnoliopsida > Asparagales > Iridaceae > Iris > Iris macrosiphon. The sequence continues at coordinate 97,008,594 of JAYESA010000008.1, forward strand.
ATGCTCTCGACCTGCATGGGCCACCATATAGTATCTTTAGATGGTAAGGATGAGTAAATTTGAAGGGAATTCGGAGTTGATTTAGAGGGATGAACTATTGGGGAAGAACACTAATTAGAAAATATTTGTGAAGAGAAATGAGAGGAGAGAGAATCCCTTCCCATAAAACTAGGCCCGACCATGCATTTTCCCTCCTCCAAGCAATATGGAATATCCTAATTACCCCTATTGGGTTGTCATGAAAGAAATTAACTAATAAAAACTTCTAATCCTAATGTAGGTTCAATCTAATTTCTAATTAATTAGAAGTGTTAATTTAATTTGAGTCTAATGTGGCTAGTCTAACTATGGGTCCAAGTTATCATATCAAGTTGGTTAGGTCCACTATGGTCTTGTCTAATTAAATAATCTACTCACTAACCAATAATAATATTAGTCATAAAATATGGCATGCACATTTATATAAATAAAATATAACCACATTATATATAATAATACACAAAGACAAAAATATCTCTATTCTAAAAATGTGGTAGTGACAAACCTGTCTTCTGAATGATGTCAGGGATACTTCTACCTATGATGATTATACTGAAATATCCAAACTTAAGCTTAGCTTGCATGAAGCACCTGAGTGTATCAAAAAAAATACTCAAGAAAATGCTAAACTTAAGGAGGAGTTATAATCTGAGAAGAAGAAAAATAGTTGTGCACTTATCAGAGTAGATGCCTTGACTACTAGTTACAATGAATTGTATGACACATCCAAAAAGTTGAAAATTAGATTAGAAAAATAGCCTATACAGACTGCTTCCCAATCTAACATGTGTCACTCAAAACCTAAAGACACCTATATGACACAGCCCAAGAAGGCCAAACCTTCTAATCATGCATTCTATTTAAGTATCCATGCAAACCACAACATACTGCTTAACATATATATCATACTACTACACCTAGTATCAACACATCTTCAATATGTGATTATTGGGGTATTAAAAGACACATATCATGACAATATAGAATTAGAAAATTAGTTTATATGCCTGTATATATCTGGGTTCTAAAAACTAACATATCAGGACCCTCAAGAAAGTGGGTACCAAATATTTTATCTTTAACTTGTGTTGTAGGTGGGCTGACGAAAATCAGTGATAGATCCCGGCGATGGTCATCTAGCTGGTGGGTTCGCCTGCTCTAGTGCGATTACTAGGTTGTTCCTCAAATTCTCTGCCTCATGACGCTGAGCCTCTTGTTGAACCAGTTGTTGGGCTTGCATCATTGCATAAAATATTTGAAACATCTGCTGCCCGTACATTGCTTGCCCTGGTAGAAAAACAGGCATTGGTGGAGTGAATTGCGGAGGTGGAAGAATATTATCATGCCGAAACCTTGAGGTATGCTGGCCCGCTTGATTGCTTTGAGCTGATTGTCCTCTATCTACTGGTGTCACTCCATCATCATAGGTGACCACAGCACCTTGTGGTATACCTAAGGGAGTTTCGTCACCGGTTCTTGGATCCATTATTCTGTATTGAAAGTAAACGATGAGAACGCACAGAGGACTCAAAACATGATGCAAATCAAGAAATTAATTTGAATTCGATATAGAGATCAAGAAGGATTCAAATCAAATGGATGAGATCCTATAACTTATCCTATCCTTATCACAAGTTTGCTCGGTCCCTTAGTTAAAACTAAAACAATTTAGTCGTAGACCTGCATGGGCCACCACAAAAACCATGTCACGTGCCAGTCCCAAAATACCGAGGGACTAGACACGTGGCAATGGCCAGCAACACACTCTAATGGGCAAACCCAATTTAATGGACCCATCAAGGTGTACTTAAGCTGTAAAACAACAATAAAGGTCTACTAAATATGTCACATTCTAATCTCATCCATGGAAGATAAATACGATCAATATCAGCATAATAAATATAAACCAACATCAAGTCTTAATAAAGTATCCCGGGAAACAACCCGATAATAAATCTGATACAGCAGTTCAATAGACAAGAAATAAAAGAGTCTAACAACAGCAAAGACTGAGTATAGATAAAATAGATACTCAAGAGAAATCCTCGGCCATCACCTCGTCCTCGGGTATCGTTGTTGCTCCTGTCCCGTATACCTCGGGATAGATCTCCTCTGCTATACCTGGGGACATAATCCGGATCCAGGTCCTCAGGGGACATAGCAAGGTACAAGAATAACTCAAGCCAAAATAAATACAGTACAATAATAAATGAATCAATAGGGTAAACTATGTAACCATCTATGTGATATGCAAGTGAGAGCATCACTAGTACTCAGGCTGAGACCACTACAAGCTCTGTGTCGGGGAGCCGGTAGCAGTAATATCACGTAATGTGCCTAGCTCTGGTGTAGAGTCTACGGCCTCACAATAATAAATATATATATAAAAATCAGCCTGTAGAATGTGTGTCTCTCTCCACCCAATGTAATCACACGTCTCATGTCCACGATGTCTCATGTCCATGTCACACAAGATCATATCTAAAGCAACAAGTCGTATGATAGCTATGCATATATATAAAGTCTAGGTCACGAATCCTGTAGCCCATACAGAATCACCATGAATGACTCAGGAAGATTCTGTCACATGAATATTATTAAGTGTCCTATGGTTTGACATACTTGATAAAGCAAGCACGCAAATGTGTAGGATCGCGATATCGATCTCTAGGTGATGTTACTCAACTCCGCGTACGGCATTGACACTCGAATCTTATTCGAACGCTAAGCAATGTCACACGGTCCTAGGTTGAACAGATATATCATATAAATAAATCAAGAGAATATTATGTAGCAAGTATTGTAAGATTGGCAAGGTACACTTGCTTGGGTTTGGTTTCCAACTATTGCTTCTGTATCCGAGGGATCTTCAAGTACTCCTTCGGTTGCTGAAATAAATATAACCATCATTCTCAGAAGATATAAAATAGCTAGAATTGCCTATCCATAAGTCCAATTTGAACACAGGGGCAAAATTGACAGTTTCTGGTCAAAGCGGGGTCCACATATAGTCCACTTCGCACCAAAAAATATGCCAGAAACAAACTTCTCCAAATTAGTCAAACTTAGTGTTTACAAGTCCAGAACGACAATACGAACCCAATGGAATGTCCAAAACTGGATTCCGATGAGCCGATCACAAAATTGCCCGTCAAATAGAGTCGTGGGGCCCACGATACAGGAATTTGTCAACCTTCTCAGAATAGAACCAAACTTGGGTCACAGAACCAGTGTATCGCTATGAGTCTGATGGCGTAATTTTTGTTTTGAAACGACGAGCACAAACAAAGTTATAAGGAGTTTCAGTGTAGGGCCGATACGGGACAATTTCGACGGATACGCGTTGATTCCGTTCTGCACGCACATCCAAATCAACTTTCGCGAAATCCCACACGTCCGTATTGACGGTGCGCACCTTTCCGCAAAATTTGCATATGACCAAGTTGCCTCGTTTAGCGGGGCGCACCCAGTTCTGGAAAATTTTGGATGTTTAAAGACCAAACTTTTTGGTCGATTTTACCCTCGAAAAAAATTATAATCTACAACACAATAAATTAAACTAAAATAGGGTTTTAAAACTTGGTTATATGGTCTAAATTACTGTTCAAGTAAATTTTGAATTTATTAAATAGGTTGTATGCAAATCGGTCTTGAACTTGTGAGTTCGGGACAATTTTTGAGTTTTCAGAAATATGGGTTATTTTCCTGTTTTTGTGTCGCAGTTTACGACCGACGCAGGTTATGATACGCCGAATTGATTGCAGGAGTTTTGAGAGGGTCATGCGGTCTACGCCTAGGATTCGACAGAACAAAATATGGATCTATGTATAGAGAGTTACGCGTGCGGGAAGACGGGTACCTTGATTCTGTTTGTGATAGGACGTCGCGACGAGGAACAGCGGCGGTTGCTGCTCGGTCGTTGGTCGTCGTTGGAGTCACCGAGGAGGTCAGGGTCGGCCGGATGATGGTCGTCGGAGTCTCGGGTGGCAGTTGCCAGGGTCGGCTGGGACGAAGTCGACCGAAGTCAGGTGGTGGCGGTGGTACAATAGTGGTGGTGGCAGTGGTGGGGATCGGATCTAGGTCTAGGGTTTTATATAGGGTCGTTGTCGAGCGTTGGGGGGAAGGAGAAGGGGTAGGGGCGTCCGAACGGGGAGGCGAAGCGTCGGGGGATGTTGCGGGTGAACGGCCATGGGGAATTTGGAGAGACGCGGCGGTTACGGAAGTCGTCGGTGGGGAAAACGGTCGGGGACGATCGGGTTACTGTAGCAGTTACAGTATTAGGTTAATGGGTCGGGTTCTGATACGGTTACGGGTACGGGTGTGGGTCTGAATCTGACCCAATAAGGGTTGGGTTCATATATTGTTCGGTTTAATTGGGTTTGGGTTGGTTTATTTAGGGGTTCGGTTCAGTTCAGGATTTGGTTTAATACGGTTTATTTTAAAATATTATTTTTAGCTAAAAAAATAGTTTTGGGGTCCAATAAATTCCAGAAAAATTACAGTATGTCTAATTATTTATTTTACAATCAAAAAAATTATTTTTTATAATATTTTAATATTTAATAAAATCTTAAAATTTATTTAATACCAGAAAATATTTATTTTAATTAGTTAAAAATTCCAAAAAATCCTAAAAATTCATATTTTAATTTTAAAAAAATACGGGTGTTTATAGACTAATAAACCTAGGAATAAGCTTTCCCCATACCCCAAATATGATAACTCCACAAGTAGGCAAAATCCTAAGAAATACGTAGTCGACGATAGAGAACTCAAGATGTCATTGATGCGAATCTTCCTAATGACGCTGACGATCTTGAGCTACTCTGAGATGCTCTCTGTTCTGTCTGATAATCTCAACTAACTAAGCTCTTATCTCAAGACTGAGCATCTGCCTCTCTCCGATATTATCCCAAGATAACGGTGATATATATCTCCTACATACAAAGCCTCGAAGGGTACCATCTGAATACTCCTATAAAATCTGTTGTTGTAGGAAAACTCTACCAAGTTCAAGTGATCCTCCCATGAACCACCAAAATTTAGAGTATATGAGCGAATCATATCCTCCAAAGTCTAAATCGTATGCTCCAACTAACTATCTGTCCACGGATGGTAAGCTAAACTGAACCTCAGATGGGTGCCTAGACTCTGATGAAGGCTCTGCCAGAAATACGAAGTAAATCTCAAATCCTTGTCTGAGACTTTGCCAACTGACACACCATATAGTCTGAAAATCTTCCTTATATATATCTTAGTTAGCTACTCAATAGACTGACCAACTCTTAATGGTAGAAAGTGAGCAACCTTCATGAGTCGATCCACTATCACCCAAACGACATCTCTACCAGTCGAGGATATAGAAAGACCGTTCACGAAGTCCATAGTGATCTTCTCATATCTTCACTCCGAAATCGATAAAGGCTGAAGAAGCCTGGCAGGTCTCAGATGCTCAGCCTTAACCTACAGATAGACTAAACACTGAGAGAAGAACCGTGCTATCTTCTTCCTCATCCCATTCCACAAGAAATGCTAAAGAGTATCATGATACATCTTCATCTTTCCTGGATGAACATAATACTGAAAACTATAGGTCTCTGACATAATCTCGTACCAGATATCTCTACTCGACACACAAAGTTGACTCCAGAACCTGAGAGTCCCATCCTCATGAATGCTCAACTCTGCTCGGTGTCCTGCCTCTTACTCTACCCTGACTCGCTGAAGCCTCTGATTGTAGAAGCATGGAAAATATACTCCATGCGCCAAGAAATCATGCTCCATGCGCCTAACAGTATCCCAACTTCATGCGCCTCAGTGCCAGAACCTCATGCGCCTAGGGCCCATGAGCCCGCAAGTGTGCCAATACGCCAACGTGCCAGTGTGCCAATGTGCTAATATGCCTGTGTGCCAGTGTGCCAATGTGCCAGTGTGCCTATGCGCTGATGTACAAGTGTGCCGATGCGCCAACTTGCTAACCGTGTATGTATGCATATATGCATGATGCTTTCTTAAGCATTATAAATAGCAGGTGTTATCCCCAATACGAAAAGGGCCCCTACAGATGCATATACGTACAAAAAAAGAGAGGAAGCTAGCAGCCACCTCTTCACAAGGGAGAAGGAGAAGAAGACAGGAGCGTCGCCTCGTTAACCTTCTTGGTCCTGGATCGTCAACGGAGTAAATGAGTTGTTGAAGTGCTCGATCTCTACCGCCACACTAACCCCAGATCTTTTCTTTGTACTTAGATCCTTTGTAATAGGACTCTCTTATACTCTTTGTCAATTCATAATTAATAAAGAAAATGTTTCTCATATTTTTGCGATGTCTATAAAAATGGTGAATTTGCTGGAGAAGAGCTTCTCCTTCAATGAGAATCTAGTGGCATAATCCGAGGTGACCAAGTTAGGATTGACTCAGAGGATGTTGGTAGTCCGTTTTGACTAACATGAGTTTGAAGATGTGTTGGACAAGCCGTGCTTTCCAACAAGGTATGTACGACCCCGCAAGATTCACAAAACTCGGGACGTTAGTGTCGTTGTGCCAAACCCGAGATCGGTAGCCGAGACAACGTCAACCCATACCGTAGTTGACCAGTGGTTGACCTATCCTCTATCGACAAGTCAAGATCTATGTCGAGGTCCGTACGATCTCAGAAAGTTTGTAGGATATGGGTTGCTAAGGCCGCTGCGCCAGACCCAAACTCCTCTCTAGAGATGTCATCGACTTCAGCCACAGATGCACGAGATGCACATCCTGTCTTTTCCTTCGAAACTGTGTCAAAGAGGAGCTGTGCCAAGTATCAGCACGCGCACATCCAGTTCCCTCAAGGCCAGAAGAGATGTGCCGATCATAGCCGCATGGGGTCTCCTTCAAGTAATACTGCTACCAAGAGGGGCTCGTATACCCCTATCCTAGATTCCCTGTACTATGCGCCTAAAGATGCTGGTTCAAGGAAATCTAGGACATCCCGAGCCATGCTCGCACAAGGGGCTGCGCCGACGTCTCTCCAAAAGCATGTGCCACTACTTGTAATGTGTACTGCAAATGGAAGACTCTATAGGGCATATCCAGGTGCTCATGCGCCGGAAGTGGCTCGACCCCTGGAGCCTTTCCCAACTAACTTGGATGTCGTAGTTGCACCAAAACCAAGTCTAGGAACTGATATTGAGATGATAGACCCATGCACCCGGTCTAACCGCGCGCATGTGAAGGGTCTGTCTCGCAATAAGTCTTCTACTAATGATCCAGTCGCAGTTTCTGCGGAAGAACTAGGTTAGGGAGCAAAAATTCCACTCTCTCCTCCATGTGCAAGGCTTCCTCGAACGCATAGAATGGGGGTGAAAGTGAAGCTTCCATCGTTTAATCTACGCAATATGATCAGTCATAAGCGTAAGATGAGAGAAGCTACTTTCGCGCATGATGTATCCTCTGGCAGACACACCTGTGCCAACATCACCATTATCTGTTGTTGCTCCAAAATACCAGTTTTGCCAGTCAGACAGTCGGTGTTTCAGCGGCTACACACCTCAATACCAACGCAACGATGGCCCCGGAGGCCCCTACAAGATGAGGAGGAACTGTCCATAGCCTCATGATGCTTAATATGGAAGTCTTCTCCCTTGAAGAAGATCTCAAAGAAAAGCTCGCCTAACTTAAGGGTGTCGGTTAGTGCACCGCGAAGCCGCCCAAGGAATGGCTAGCAAGTGCCCACAGTGTGGGTATTCCAAGGGACTCATTCAAGAACTAGAGATGGGGGTAGCCGTGTCTCCCCGAGTGGGGTTTCAACCAAAGCTGGGGGTAGCAGTCCCCCGATGTTCTATGATAATTCATACTTCCAAGAGGACAGTGAACCTCTGCACGGGGAAGACAGCCAAAAGGACAGTGAACCTCTGCATACGCAAGATAACTTGGTTGGCGGTGGCCATATACTCTAGGATGAGCCCACAACTGAAGCTGGGGGTAGCAATCACTCCGACCATGAAAGAAGCGCAACACTATCCGCTCTTCCCGAGGACAACGATCTTCAGACATCGAAGATAGAAAGTAAAGCATCAACCTTCCCTTCCGTCTCCTTCCACTTAATATCAGCGTACATGGTGAGAGACGAGCATGACATTGAAACTATTAACCAGCAACGCCTCAAGGTACTTGAAGCCATGAGGCAATCTTTGAGTACTTAAATGCAGACTCTTACTCACATAGTACCGGAGCTCAGAGAAAGTATCGCCCCTATATAGACGCAAGCGCTAGGACAGACTAGTGAGGAACCTAACACACCAAATATGGCTCCTCTGGCTACAAGTAACCAGACGACACCTCGATCCTCTGCTCCTATCATGACAGATGATATCCAAGAAACTCTCAAGGACCTGCATACTCGCATCGATGCCCGAGACAACTAGGATAGGCTCCAGAAGCTCAACACACCCCAGCCTTATCCTCCTGAATTGGATAACATGGTGTACCCTCCAAAGTAAAAACTGCTGTCTCTGGTCTCATTCAACGAGAATACGTCACCCCATCAGTAAATAAGGTACTTCCAGTCCATGATAGGTCATCTCCCTCGAGACGATGCCCTACTCACCAAATTGTTTGTTAGGGTACTATTCGGGGTCGCTTTTGAGTGGTCATGCAGTCTTCTCGACAAAAGCATTTCTTTATTTGAGGACCTGAAATCCCTTTTTCTCACCCAATTATATGAAGGAGGGATGGACATGACCATGTCCTCCCTGATGGACATCACCCAAGGGGAAAGGAAGCTCGCACAAAATTATATCGAGCGGTTCTGACAGGCAGCATTGAAACTACCTCCTGGCATTCCTGAATCTACGTTGATGGATACCTGCTGGAAGAACCTTCTGCAACAATTAGACTATGGATGACATTTGGCCCATTCAGTGACTGGACGACATTCATCATAAGTGTCTCTTCTGCTGAGGAAAGTGCTAAGGATGCCCGCTTATTGGGATTTCAAGCTCCAAGTGCTGAAGACAAAGGGAAGTGCCCCTTAACAGTCGCCAACAACCGTGATGGCAAAGGCAAGCAAGCCCTGACGATCAACTTGGCTAGGGGCCCATCCTCACCTACTACTAAGTTGGCAGTGCCACCGGTAGTACAAGAAACCTACTCCTTCAACGATGACGATGACGTCATGGAGCTCTTTGAAGTCTTGACGAAGGGTAACAAGCTCAAGCTACCCGACATTAGGCACCCCGACGAAGTAGCCCAGGTGGACAATCCTAAGTAATATTACTACCATCGATATGTCTACCATGCCATGAGGGGTTGTTATGTGTTAAAAAGGCAGATACAATGACTCATAAAGCCCTCACTTTGGACTATAAAGATAAGACAGTCAATGCAAACATGGTGTCTCTTCAGGCTGGCACCAGGGATTCGTCCCTAAATTAAAAGTATAATTTTTACCCCGATCAGAGGGAAATAAGAGGACAATGCCTACAATTAGCATCCTCCTCAGTACATTATTTTATGTACGATCCGTAGTATGCAAAAAAATTTGTTATCCGTGCCCGGGAGTCCCGAGTACGCAATGGATAACGGATCCTCAAAAGAATAATTTTTCTAAAAAAAAATAAGTTTACCATGTCCATATTACCTTTGAGTAAAATTTGCTATGAGGATATGGTTCCCTAACCGTACTATCACTCATAAAGTTTACCATGTCCATATTACCTCTGAGTTAACTTTGCCACGAGACTATGGTTCCCTAACCTTACTATCACTGATAAAGTTTACCATGTCCATATTATACCTGAGTAAACTTTGCCACGAGACTATGGTTCCCTAACCGTACTCTCACTCATAAATTTTACCATGTCCATACTACCTTTGAGTAAACTTTGCCACGAGACTCAGGTTCCTTACCATACTCTCACCAATAGGATTTACCATGTCCATATTACCTCTGAATAAACTTTCATGTGGAATTATAAGTTCGCGTCCATATTACGTCTGAACTATATTCTACAACAAATTAATGACCACTATTTGAACTAATCATCTGTACTTCCCCACAGGTACGCCAGTGGTTATTAGTCTACCAAAACCCACAAATAATAAGTCCACTCATGTATCCCCAGAAAGATATTACAAGATAGTATTAAATCAGTAAAATGGAAGTTTCTGCTTCAAAAAACAAGGGAGCCACATCAAAGGGCATGTTAAGGCCCCAGAAAAGGAAAAGTACAAGAAAAAGAAAGAAAAACTATGGCTCTTGGGATCTATCAGCGTCAACACACAGTTCATCAATCTGACTCCTTAGCCGATCTTCCTTAATAAGGACACCCTCTCTAGCTCGACGTTCAGCCTCTTGCTGAAGTGCAGTCTCGTCCTAAAAATGGCTAACCTCTCATGCTCGGCTTCTAAATATCCTGAGTAAACCCCCTCATAGTACTCAAGACTAAGACTGGGGCACTTAACTCTTGCTTAGATACATGATCCATCCTACTATCGCCTTACGACATGGTTTTTGACCCGCAAAAGACTGTTAAGGGTCAAATATTGGCCGACGTTATTGCTACCCACCCGGTGCCGGAAACTAAGCTCTATGATGAGATCCCCCGATGAAGTGTTAGAGTCTAAAACTACCACAACAGGAGGATCAATTTGGTGAATGTTCCTCGACGGAGGTTCCAGAACAGGACCCAAAGGCAATATCATCGCCGGGGTAGGTATAGTGTTGATCTCTCCCAACGATATAGTCATCCATCGAGCATACTCACTTACGGAGCCCAGCTCCAATAATGTGGTAGAATATAATGCTCTCTCCATTGGACTTCAGCTGGCTAAGCAATTGGAAATAGACTTTCTATAAGCTTATAGAGATTCTTAACTAATAGTTAGTCAAGTCCGTGGCGAGTATGAAGTTCACCACGAAGATCTACTGCCTTACCACCAGGTGGTTGTGGGCATGGTCTCTACTTTTGGGGGATTTTTCATATAACACGTGCCACGACTACAAAATATCGAGGCTGACGCACTCGTCGGTCTCGCCACATCCTTATCTACTCCAATCAAAACCCAACTATTGGTTACAATAGTGGGACAAGAATTGGACTGTCCAAGGAATAATATATGCTTAAGCCTAAGCCACTCCGCGAATGCAGATACCCCTGTCAATAATTGGAGGCTCTCATTTATAGACTACGTAGTTTACGGGATCCTTCCAGATGATGTAAAGGAAGCCACGTCCATCCGAAGACATTTTCTCTGATTCTACTATAACATAACCACCAAGATATTGTACCGACGATCTTATGATGGGCTCTTGATACGGGTCTCTCGAACATAGAAGCAAAACATGCTCTCCGAGAAGCTCACGACGGTGTTTGCGGTGCTCACCAGCCAGGACCCAAACTTCAAGATCGCCTTCGGCGCATAGGCTATTATTGGACTACGATGGTGGCAAACGCCATCGATTATGCAAAAAAAATACAGAATGTGCCAAATTCATGCCGACTTTATTCATCATCCATCAGAGTTCTTACACCCGACTGTTGTGTCTTGGCCATTCGAATCCTGGGATATGGATATCATAGGGCCAATCAGTCCACCTACATCCAAGTGGCACTGATTCATCTTGGCCATCACAGAATATTTCTTCAAATAGGTAAAAGCCATTCCGCTCGCAGAAGTGAAAATATCTAACATGGTCAGTTTTTTTAAACATCACGTCATCTGCCTCTTCGGCTTGCCCTGCATAATCAATCATGATAATGGTCCATAATTTTTTAGCCATGCTTTCTTCCAATTTTGCAACAAAAATTGAATTCAAAATGTAGCTTCAACCGCCTATAATCCAGCAGCAAATGGGTTAGCTGAAGCATTCAATAAAACCATCATCAAGCTCCATAAATAATTTGTTTCAGCTAATAAATGAGACTGGAATGAGAAGCTTGGCGAATATCTATGGGCCTATTGTATGGCAGTTCTAACTCCGACCGACAATATGCCCTTTGCATTGGTCTACGAAAGTGAAGCCGTGCTTCCTTTGGAGACACAAATTCCATCTCTCTGGGTCGCACTCTCTAATAAGCTGACTACCGAAGACAATCACCATCGTCACTTGCAAGAGTTGGAAGCACTCGACGAAAAATGCCTATTGGCTCAACAGCGCATTGAGCTATACCAAGCACGACTTTTCGGTGCCTTCAACAAAAATGTTAAGGAAATGATATTCCAAGTGGGTGACTTGGTCCTCGCGGTGAGGAAACTGATGGTTATGACCCACAAAAAGGCAAGAAAATTCTAACCCAAGTGGGAGGGCCTCTTTGTGGTAGAAACAGTCTATTCTAGTAGTGCATATATATAGACTCGCCAAACCAAACGGTGACTTACTTTTGATGCCCATCAATGACAAGTTCCTAAAGAAGTATTATGCCTAAGTAAGGCACCCTTCTCATAAAAAAAAATCTTTACCCCTAGCAGAGGGAAACAAGAGGACAACGTCAATAGTTAACATCTTCCTCAGCATGTTATTTATGTACCGTCCGTAGTATGCGGACGAATCTGTTATCCATGCCCGGGAGTCCCGAGTACACAATGGATAACGGATCCATAAAAATCCTTCCTAATGGTAAATGATTAACATACATATTACCTCTGAACTAGGAGCCATGCTCCCCACCAGAAGAAGACAGTCACATCCATATTATCTCTGACTCGTTCTTTCTTTGTCATCTCCAAACAAAAAATATCCATCCAAGGCAAGTGGTTCACGTCCATATCACCTCTGAACTACGAGCTATCCAAGGAAGCAGTCATGTCCATATTACCTCAGACTCACTTTCTTCTCTCAACACTCCGCCATGATAGTACCCAGCTACAAACAGACAAGTTGACTATTGGTTCTACACCACAGTAACTCTGCCATCATATATGGTGTCTCCACCGGACCTCCTTAATGGAATTTTTTTGACCTATCACGTCCATATTACCTCTGATAGGGCTAGGTGTTATCACCCTTATGATGTTATACTACGTCCATATTACCTCTGGTATAATACTCAAAGTCAAGATAGCCACAACAGAAAAAATATTCCAAACAGGAAATAAGGCAAATTTTTTATTAATATTCAATATCACGAGTACATATGGAAGTCCATTACAAGTATTTTTATTAATATTCAAGATCATGAGTACATGTGAAAAGAAGGAGACCCTATTGTTTTGTCTCTGATACTGTAGAAGCATAAAAAATATGCTGGATAGCTCTACGCAGCATATTGATGCAAAGCAGTATAAACAGAGGACTTCAGAGCCTTCGACGTGCAAAACAGAGATTCTTCGCCAAGCACAGCATAAAATATAGGCTCAAGGACCATCCGCGTAGGGCAGTATGTCCAGGCTACTTCAGCGTAAACAGGGTGCTTCATCGCCTTTATGGCGTAAAACTCATCCTCTTTCAATGCAGCATTGAAGTGTACGAGGGACGCTTCGTATTCTCCGCAATGAACCTGTCAGATCCTGCAATGAACCTGTCAGATCCTGCAATGAACCTGATGTCTCGACTTCTGACAAAGGGATACTGCTCGACTACCCAAGCGACGGCTATAATGATGGCACAGCACTGCAACCCAGGCTGTCATTTACTGCCATTTCTCTTGCGTAAAACCGCTTTTACGTACACAGAGGAATATGCTGCCTAGTTTTACATAGGCAGATGAGAGCTCCTTATGCTCCGCGGAAGGTAAACTGCCTGCCACGTCAAAAGCTGCACTCCGTACGGGACTCGAGGCACGTCTCTGCATTTAATGCACAGGGTGGTAACAAGCCCTCAAGGTACATCTTTGCAATTAATGTGCCGAATACTGACAGATGCCTGAGGCACGTCTCTGCATTTGATGCACAGAAGGGTGGCAGACCTTCAAAACACGTCTCTGCATTTAATGCGCAGGATGATGGCGGATCTCCATATTTAATGCAGGAGATTTTATTAAATGTCACCGAACCATCGTTTAGTGACATCCCCTTTGCGAGAGCTGCTCCTACGCATACGAGGGAATACGCTGCCTAGTTTTACACAGGCAAACGTGAGCTCCTTACGCTCCGCAGAAGACGAACAGACTGCCATGACAGTGGTTACTCTTCGCACAGGATTCAAGGATGGGGGCAGATCTCTGCATTTAATGCAAAAGATCTGTTATCTCCAAGAGCCGTAATTCCGGCTAAGACATCCACATCATCACTCTGGCACATTACGCAGCGGCTTCTACGCCTATTCAGCTTTGGTGCCTGCTCGGCTTCTACGCCCATTCGGCCTTCTGTGCCTACTCGGCTTCTATGCCTATTCGGCCTCTATGACCACTCGGCTTCTACGCCCACTCGGCCTCTATGACCACTCGACTTCTACGCCTACTCGGCTTCTACACCTATTCGGCTTCTATGCCGGTTTGATAACTATTTGGCTTCTATGCCATGGTGACAGACATTGGCTTCTATGCCAACCTCTTCTACACGAGGGATACTTACCTACGTGGCTTCTACGCCGTGATCTTCATAGCAGTTATACGCATTTTGTCCCTTAGATGGACCTGCATTACACGCTCATTGAAAAGATCATCTATACGCAGGCATTGGTTATTTTAACCGTTGTGTAAAAGGGTGTTATACTTTCCACTACTCGGTTTTTACACCGACTGAGTGGTCACTGTCACTAAAACTCTATAAATGGAGACCTCTATAACAGAGGACAAGGTCAACAAATTGAAAGAAGAAATAGAGGAGAGAGAAAGAGAGAGTGGAGAATCCAGAGCTCAGGCAAAGAGAAGGGATCGACGACTTTGGCATCGGGCATCCACCCTCTTTAGCAACCTTCGAAGCTGCTACCTGTCTTCCACGGCACTTCTTCAATATCGTGTGGTCCAAGGGCTAAAGTGATCGACTGCAGATCAGACACCTATAGCAATATTCACCCAGATAAAATAAATTGTACTTAGACATCCTCGTGTAGGATCAAATTTGTACAATCTTGTTTGTAAACATAAAAGAAGGGCAGGTCTTCGTACAAGACCTCGTTTTCCGCATTCATCAAATCTTTTCTCATTTATTATCCAAAACAAGATGGCGACTCTGCTGGGGACATCTTTCTTTTCTGATGAGGAAGCTATTGCTCAACACGGTATGGTATTCGCGGGATCCGTGAAGAAGACACGGGTCGTCCAGTTCGACCAGTCTGCCTACGAAGATATGCTCCGAACAAGGGGCAGCTCTCACTCTCTCTCTCTGTCCAAAACAACAGAAAGCTGCATAAGGTCTGGATGCCCAAGACATCCTCTACCATTCCTGTGGATTCTCCGATCTCTTCGATCTCTTCGACCAATAAGATTGTAGCATTGCTCTCTCTGCACCCTACGTATTCAGTTGCATGTCTCTGACAGAACCGACAAAACTTCTGTCAATGCCTCAGCGCTAACCCAGAAGTATACTCTGCTCTCTGCGCATAAAATTCAGTCTTCCGTCCCTGGCAGAATAGACAAAACTTCTGATAAAGCCTCAGCGCCAAATCAGAAGTACAAAACACGCTCCGCGCGTAAAACAACATCTGACCTCTACGGAGAACCAGATGATCCCTGTGATCTCCGCAAGGGAAAGCAAGCGGCGGACTACTCAACTTCTCGGCCTTTACGCCAGCAAGGGAACAATCTGCACGCCCTCCGAATTATGCGAGACGCTGATGGTCGCCTGAGGACATCCTCAGCTTTACGCCAACCAGAGCAAAGCTCCAAATTATGCCTGGCGAAGTCCCTAAGCGTAAAGAAGGCTCCAGTTGCAGAAAAACACCCTCCCCGGGGATTATCCGCCACACAGATGGCTAACCTGTTGTATACGGGTGGCACAGGGAAGACTATGGCTCGCATCATCCGCGTGCCCACCAATGGAAACAGAAGGAACAAGCCATCATCTTCTTCTTCTGCAACTCCTCCTGAACTACGCAAGTATCTAATCCAAAAATGCAAGGAGAGGGGATCTTCCAGCGTGGCTATTATGCCTCCTAGCGGGCCCTTTTGTAATAGTCACAGGATTGTAATTAATTGTTGCTGTTCTAAAGCAAAACGGTTGGTTTTCGATCGGCTGAGCTACTCTCCATCTTTCCTAGAAGAAGAGCCCACGCATGCATCTGTGAACATGGCTTCACATATACCTGGAGGAAGCTCAGGCTCAAGACGTCCGTCCTCTAGAACTCTGAGCCGAAGGAAATTCAACATGCTCCTTAGGGACACCAAAGTTGGGGTGTTCCAGAACACTCGTTCAAGGTCACGACAACTGACTTCGTGCTCTTCTGATACTGAGAGTATAGAGTCAACTTCTGCAGTGACCTATACTCATCCTTCAATGACGCCCAGTAAGATAGGAGTTTATGCCATTGGATATGAACACGAGGAAGCCTCACCATCAGGGAACGCTGAGCAACGCATTACTACAGTAGAGACATCTCTGAAACAAATGCAATCCATGATGGAGAACATGCACCAAATGGTATTAATTCAACAGGCGGCTGCTATGGCTCAAACATCGGTCCCGCCTACTCAGATACGTGTGGGGGTGGACCTACCACCATCCAACACGATCCAAGAGCCTGCTCTAGATTAAGAGTCATCTGGTCATTTACTTCCTCACTCGGAGAATGTACTACCTCCTACGGGAGTCATGATACAACCGACTCCGCACCATTCCGTGGTCTCGCTACCAGCTGAAAATCCGATATAAGCAGTGCGGGAGTTGAAAGCCCAATTTGACGCCTTGAAGCACAAAGATCAGCTCAAGAAATTGGGAATCAACCAGCCATACCCAGCTGTCTGGGAAGAGGTCCCTTTTCCTCCGAGGTATAAACCTCAGACTATAGCCCTGTTCGAGGGAAAAACATTACCAAGTCAGTACATGAACTATTTTAGTATGATGACGGTGTTGCTACAAGGGAATGACGCCCTCCTCACCCGGGTGTTCAAGGGCTGTCTCTCAGGAGTAGCTTACCAGTGGTACCTCAGCCTGGCAGACAACTGCATTACTTTCTTCGAAGACTTCAAGGCTTTATTCTTCATACGATTCTACGAGGAAGGAATGGACATGTCTATGTCCTCTCTCATCAAAGTCAATCAGAGGGAAAAAGAGGATGTTCGCGCCTTCGTCGAACGTTTTCATCAAGCCACTTTACTGAACCTGAGCTGAGTGCCCAAACTCTCTTACAAACTCCTCCAGAAATTAGAAGTAAAACAACTATCCCGATCTGAGACTATGCTGACGGGAACTCCATGTATCCTAACAATCTGCCTCACATACATCTCTGCCAGCTTCTCCGTAGACAAACCCACCTTGAAAGGCAAAAAGTGGGCCGACTTGGTCAACCTATCAACGATGACCCAAATCGCGTCTTTCCCTCCTGGAGATCGTGGAAGTCCGGATACAAAATCTATAGTAATGTGTTCCCACTTCCACTCTAGAATGGGTAATATCTGAAGTAAACCTCCTGGTCTCTGTCTCTCGGCTTTCACCTGCTGGCACACTAAGCATCTGGATACAAACTGTGCCACTTCCCTCTTCATGCCATACCACCACACACACTCTCGTATATCCCGATACATCTTGTTAGCACCTGGATGCATGGAATACTGAGAGCGATGCGCTTCCTGCAATACCTCCTTACGCAGCTCCCTACTAGGCACACACAATCTAACTCCATGCCTCAAAGATCCATCCTCTGCAATAGTGAAATCATCCTCCAATCATGTTCTCATCTGAGCTCTGATACTCCTCAGAGATACATCCTCATAATGTGCTGCCTTGATCCTGTCCATCAAATTTGAATGTATCTGTAATTCCCACATCTGTATATCACCACCAGGAACAATCACCTCAATGCCCAAGCTCTCCAAGTCCTCCAACAAATATCGATCCTACGTCAAGAACATAGCTATCGGATACCTGCTCAAAGCATCGGCAACTACATTAGCTTTCCCAGGATGATATTGCAAAGAGATATCAAAATCCTTCATCAGTTCCAACCACCGACGCTACCTCATGTTCAACTCCTTTTGTGTGAAAATGTACTTCAAGCTTTTGTGGTCTGTGAAGATTTTCACACGCTCTTCGTACAAATAATATTTCCACAACTTCAGGGCGAATATAACTCTTGCCAACTCTAAATCATGGGTAGGATAGTTCTTTTCATGAGGACGCAATTGCCTGGATGCATAGGCAATCACTTTCCCATATTGCTGAAGAACACAACCCAAACCCTTCCCCGATGCATCACTATAAATAGTGAAACCTCCGGACCCTGATGGCAACGTCAAAATAGGAGCAGATGTCAACCTCTTCTTCAACTCCTTAAAAGCAACCTGGCAATCCTCCGTCCAAACAAACTCTACATCCTTCCTTGTGAGTCTGGTCATCGGCTCGGCAATCCTCAAAAAATCTTGCACAAACTTCTTGAAGTAGCCTGCCAATCCCATGAAACTCCTTATCTCTGCTACCGAACTCGGAGTCTTCCAAGATTCCAATGCTGAAATCTTCTTCGGATCCATAGAAATACCATCACCAGTCACAACATGCCCCAAGAACTCTACTTTGTCCAAGAAAAACTCACACTTGGACAACTTTCTATACAGCTTCTCCTTCCTCAGCACATCCAACACAATTCTTAAATGCTTCTCATGCTCCTCCGGTGTCCTCGAGTATATGAGTATGTCGTCGATGAACACCACCATGAACTTGTCAAGGTACTGGTGGAACACCTTGTTCATCAAGTTCATAAATACCGCCGGTGCATTAGTCAAACCAAACGGCATCACCATAAACTCGTACTGTCCATACCGAGTTCTAAAAGCAGTATTCGGTACATCCTTCGGCTTCACCTTCACCTGATGGTAGCCTGATCTCAAATCTATCTTAGAAAACACCTTGGCTCCACTCAACTGATCAAACAGATCATCAATCCGTGGCAAAGGATATTTATTCTTGATAGTGAGATTATTCAAAGCCCTGTAATC
This sequence comes from Iris macrosiphon, assembly GCA_036927795.1. Taxonomy (NCBI): domain Eukaryota; kingdom Viridiplantae; phylum Streptophyta; class Magnoliopsida; order Asparagales; family Iridaceae; genus Iris; species Iris macrosiphon. The sequence continues at coordinate 97,027,643 of JAYESA010000008.1, forward strand.
AATGCACATGCACACCGATCCATCCTTCTTCGGTACAAACAATATCGGGGCTCCCCATGGTGAAGAACTCGATCTAATAAACCCCTTATCCTGTAATTTGTCCACCTGCTTCTTTAGCTCGGCCAGCTCGTTGTTGTTTACTCTATAGATATGCTGCAAAATTGGTTCTGCACCTGGCACCAAGTCAATAAAAAATTTAACATCTCGATCTGGCGGCAATCCTGGCAATTCCTTAGGAAACACATCCAAGAACTCTGTTATCAACGGATGTGGCAACTCCTTGTCTTCCACCATAGCTCCATAAATAATGCCTTCTTCCTGCTCTGTAGCTCCTCTAGCAAACTCGAACTCTGGCTCTCCTGACGGACCAAACAAAACTCTACCTCCTCTACAATCTATGCTAGCACGGTGCCTACTCAACTAATCCATCCCGAGTACAATGTCGTAGCTCGGAAGTGGCATTACAAGTAGACACGCACTCAACTCTCGGCCTCCCAAAGTAATTCTTCGATCCTTGAAAATATCATTAACCAGGATAATGCCTCCCCCGGTCATGATCTTGCAAGTCCTAAACAAAGACTATTCTACCAAACCATGCTTCAGAGCAAAAGAAACAGATACAAAACTATGGGAAGCACTACTATCAAACAAAGCTAAAGCTGGAATGAAATCAAGAAGAATAGAACCTGCGATGACATCACCGGTGGGTTCATCCTCCTCGACGGTCATAGCAAACGTTCGTCCCTGTCGAGCACCTTCCTGCTGCTGATGCTTGACAAAACGCTGATGCTGTGTCGGAAGCGGTCCCCTCGGCTGTGCTGTAGGTGGCCTCGTCTGTGCCCTCGGAGCTGGAGCTGCTCCCTGAACTGCACGACAAGGATACTCCCTCGATTGATGCCCTTCAGTACCACAATACAAACAAACTCCTAGCCTTCTCCTACAAACTTCCCGGATGTGGTCGAGCTTATTGCAGTAGTTGCATGAAGCTTGTTGTAACTGTCTCTGCTGCTGAGGTGCCAGGTAAAAAGGTGCTCTAGCTGGAGTCTGGTTCTGTTGTGGCTCCTGGAAAGGTCTGGACTGGAAATAAGGACGTTTGGCAGATACTGCACTGCCGTTGGCCCCCAAAAAAGAATCACGGTCTCTCTTAGGCTTCAAACCCAACTCTCGCTCAATCTTGCGTGCCTCCGCAAGTATCTCCGAGTATGCCTCATAAAAAGACGGAACAAGAATCTTCACTTTCCAGTTTAGACCCTCACAGAAATGAATAGCTCGAACCTCCGGCTCTCTCACCAGGTACTCTGTAAATCGGCTCAACCTACCGAACTCTGCAGCGTATTCCTCCACAGACATGCTCCACTGAATGACACTCTCAAACTGTCTCTCCAAGTCTAGCCTGTCTGCCTGGGCGAAAAACTTCTTCTTGAAAAGGTCCTTGAATACCTCCCAAGATTGTCCTGTGTCAACCAGAACCGGCTCATTCCTGAACCAAGTACGAGCGACGTCAAATAGTTGAAGTTCTACCGCCTCAACCTTCAGATCCTCGGAAAGACGGGACACCCTCATAAGATGCTCAATGTCCTCGAGCCAATCATCAGCATAGACGATGCCCTCCGTCCCCTTGAAAACCCTAGGCTCCAGTTTCTTGAAGTCCTGAATGTTGCCTGGCCGAAGCTGAGCAACCTGGGGAACATCCTGCTGCTGGATCAGAACTCCTCTCTTAACTATAGCACGAGCAAGCTGATGGGCACTCTCGATGCCCTGCCGTAGAACGTTAGTCTGTCTCTGATGTGCCTCTGACTGAGCCCTCTGTGTCTCGAACATCTCACGAAACAGTGTAAACATCTATGACGCCTCTGCTGGCACAGGAGGTGGAGGTGGAAGCCCCTCAAATACAGTTGGCACAGTCCTCTGAGTAGGTGGTGGACCTCCGAAAGTAGCTGACACTCCAATCACCGAAGAAGTGACTGGTGCGGGCCCTCGGGATGTCGCAGACCTCTCAGAAACTGCTCTCCCCTGCTGCGATCTAGTCTTAGGCGGCATCCTGAGACAAAGCGAAAGAAAGAATCAATATGGCACAAGATGTAAGACATCAAGGAAAGGACATTTTAAGAGATCAAGTATCAATACCAAAGGAGAATAGTTGAATCAAAAGAATTTTCCTAGATGTGATTGAGTATCTCAGCCTATTTCCTATATCCTATTACAAGCTCGCAGTAGTACAACTAAATTGTCGCACTACCACGATATCACATATTTTGTGAAGCTTGACCTGCATGGGCCACCACCAAAAATGTGTCACGGCCCGCACCCGGTATAAGGGTACTAGTCGAAAACAACGCCCAGTCTACACCTCAGAATCGGCGGTAGAACGATGTCTAGATAATCTATCTAACAATATAATGAACCACCAATAATGATAGTATACTCAATCACAGAATTAAGATAGAAATAAGCACGAATCAGATAAAGAATAGAATAGTCACAATACAACTCATGAGTCTAAAATAATACATCAATGAGTCTGAAGAATAACAGAATAAGCTGGAGACAAATCCAGTACAAAGAATATTATGAAGCTACAACTCCAGGGTCAACTGTCTCAGTTGGGATAAGTCCCTCCTGAGCCAGGGTCTCAGAATCTAAACCCACAACATCCTGGGGTCCATAATAGGTAGGGTACCACTCCTCAGTGTCATCTGGAAAAATATATCCAGTCAGCAAAGGAGCAGAGTACATCTCTAACAGCAGTTCTAATCAATGATAAAAACTATGTAACAGTAAATAGATGTGGATAAACAAGATGCATAATAGATACAAGAGATATATATACACTAAGGGAATACTGGAAATAAATACAATAATGAACAATATGCCAATGAAAGAAGAATACTAATGACTAAGTGTGTGAGTACTAACTTAACATGTGATCGGCTTGGGCAAGATGCAATGTGGCCTGGCTAATCATACGTGCGGTGTATGATCAACACTATTCAGTAATCAGTACTCGATACAATAGGGATATTGATCACATATCTATACTAATACTCCCCACCCCGACTGGTATAATAGATCCAACCACGGTATGCTATGGCATGAGATTTTCCAAGAAGATAGCTAGTCTTTCCGAGAATCTGTATCTGTACATGTACAAGATAACCAATGAAACAATACTTGCACCATATACACCATATACCAAGGAATAACATCTCATGACGAGATCCAGATATACCAATCTGTGTAATCATAGTGTCAAGAGAACATGGATATCTACACTAGATACAATGAACATAGAGGATATCATAAATGAGAAACTATCAGAGAATGTACTCGCCTAAAGTCCAATGAATAGTCTCACAGATATCTGACTCGGTGCCTCGAAGACCTAGATATGGAATAAAACATCAATACAAGGTTCCGAAAAGAGAATAAGTTAAACTAGTCAACTTCTAGGCCAATAAGTCAATTCTAAGTCAAAAGTCAACTATAGTCAACTCTAAGGTCAACTAGGGTCAACTATGGTCAAACCAAGGTCAACTATCTATTTCTAGGTTGCACAAGTCTAACACAAAAAATCTTGGGTCAAGATATTAAAATCTAAGTCATAAAAACTATATCTTAAAGTATTAGGATACCGTATCTCCGGATACGTAAATTCCAAAGTAAACATCACAATACATATATATATCCAATAATTAGGTATAATAACATAGAATATCAATTACACATCAAATAGGAACCATGGTTTTGAACCAACTTGGTATCCCAACAATAACCACAATCTTGATACCCAAACCCCGTATCTATCACACTTACCTTAGTTTCCACAAGGTAATACTCAATACCTTGATATACTAAATACCCTCATATATAATATATAAATATATACTAATATTATACAATTAAGGAATATAGCAATAATAGTATATTATCTCAATATTAATACATATATATATACATATATATATAAATATAGTATGTAAACACATATATATAATAATCTGCTTAACTGTCGCTGAAAATAGTATTGAAAAACACTGATACGCTAAAACCAGGCTTTTAGTAACAGTTTTGGCTGTTATTGAAGCCGCCGTTGCTGCTGCTGTTTGGAATCTACACTGCTGCTGCTGCTTTGGTGACGGTTTGCAACCGTCACCATTCCCGTCATCGCTGCTGCTGCATTAAGTTTCCTGCTGCTGCTGTATTAATGACAGTCGGCTGCTGTCATTAATAGCCCGCCACTGCTACAGCGGCTGCCGCTATATTAATGACAGCGGCTGCTGTCAATAATAGCCCCGTCGCTAAAAACTTGAAATATATATATTTAAATATATAAAACATATATATATATATATATATATATATATATATATATATATATATATATATATATATATATATATATATATATATATATATATATATATATATATATATATATATCATCCAATTAAATATAAATATATATATATATATATATATATATATATATATATATATATATATATATATATATATATAATAACTATACATCCCTCTCCTATTATTATGTACATATTTAATATAGCAACAACACACACATACAACATATATAATAAATATACATCTATACATATATATAAATAATCATATAATAACTATAAATAATCTAATTACTTAATTAAACATACACATATATTTTATAAAACATATTCATATATTTTATATTCCTAACATATATTATAACATATATACTAATGCATGTAGAAGAAAGCTACATAATCTATATATTCTATTAGTACATATATAGTACATAGATCTATGCTACAATAAACACTTTAATAAATACACCATAATACATATAATACATATATATATATATATATATATATATATATATATATATATATATATATATATATATATATATATATATATATATATATATATATATACACACAATTATGATTCAAGAATTAAAGCACAATTAATTAGATCTACACATAAATACACAACACATGGAAAGTATCACACCGTATCCCACTAGATCTAGGATACGCATGCGACACGAGTCCACCACACATCCAATTGCACCTCGAAGGACACAAGCAAGTCACATATAATATTTATGAACAAAACAAAGTATCAAATATAGATCTACGTGTCCGTGTCAAAATACGACATGTACAAAGTCCCGTGTCGGAGGGAAAACCCCCAAAACAACACGTATCACAAAATTATTGGGATACGACCTACACGTATCCAATTGTGGACATGACACAAGCCCCAAACACATAAACATATGCCAAAGTGATCTATAGGATCAATTGACACATACAACAAAAGTCATTTTTGGAATTCCCCCAAAATTGACATAAAAAGTACCATAACTTCCTCTATAGGTCTCCTATGAACACAAAACCAAATCCTATGGGTAGTACATACATATGGGTTGATTATTCATGATTAATATATCTTAGATTTAGAAGCTATTTTAAGGGAAAAACTAAATTATACCCATTGGGAGATGGATTCCCAATGAAACATCCAATTGAGATGAAATTGCCTCTAAATTGTAGATCCTTGCTCCTCTTTGTAGATCCTTACTTCCTCTTTCTAGATCTTTGCTTCTCAAGTCTCTAATGGTGATTTGGGAAGGAATTGGAATGAATTTGGTAGAGAAATAAAGTGAGAATGAAGGAAATTTGGTAGTAGGAAATTCTAGATCTAGATTTGGAATGAAAAAGAGGAGAGAGAATTTTCCCCCTCTTTTTATATAGGCCGGCCCCTTTCCTCTCCCTCAAGTAATTATAAAATATCCATTATACCCCTTGGGGCCTCTCATAAAGAAATAATTAAGGAAGGAAGCTTCTAGTCTAATGATTTAATTAATTTAATCTATCTCCTTAACAATGGGCTTTTTAAATGGGCTAAGTCTAACTAATTAATTCATGTTGGTCCATGGATCCAAACTAAACTAGTTAGGTCCACTAACACAAGTCCAAATTAAATAAATAATATCTAACAATAATTAAATAATACCACAAATAATTATTTATCAAGCACAATAATTAATTAAATAGAAAATTACTAAAATACCCTTTCCTAGAAAATGTGGCAGTGACAGCTGCTGCTGTGCCAAAGGACGTCATATGGGCCCTCCTTGCTTTGTCCTTGCTGGTCCCTGATGTGCCTTCAGTTGACCTCCCTTTCCCTTACTGATGGCCTCTTGTAGCCTAGCTTCTGTCAATAATTCGGCATAAGAGATCTGGGACTGTGAGCTAGTATAGTGTTGGAGCTCCTGAGTCAGCCTGTAGTGAAACCTCTTATCCTTCTCTAAGTCATTAGGTATCAGGGCAGTGCCATATTTACTAAGGCGACTAAACTCTGCATCATACTCATCGACTGTCTTATCCCCTGCTCCAGATGGAGGAACTGATCGTACAACGAATCCCTAACAGTGTCTGGGAAGTACTTCCTCTCAAAGCACTCCAAAAATTATTTGAGACGTACCCAACTGGCGCTCTATTGATTTCCACCAGTGATGAGCGTTACCATCTATAAGGTCCTTACGCTTGTCATCCATATATCTGTAGGCAGATGTGATGCTCTTAGTGTGGGTAATCCAGTTTGTGGTCTCCTCCGGGCTCTCAGTACCTTTATACGGCTTGGGGCCTATCGGTACAAAGTCCTTGACTGAACCAACTCGAGCTCGCGGTACTGGAACTAGTGCTTAGGCTGGTACAGGTGCCTGTGTAGCCATTCTCTCAAGTGCTGCCAGAAATTCTTGCCTCTGCTCTGCCGCTTGCTGCCTTTGCTTTACAGCCAGTACGGCCGCCTGCTGTCTCTGTTCCTACATCATCATTTGGAAGAATTGGAACAGTTGTGTCTGGCCATCCTGTGGTGTCGATGCAGTTGGAAAAGTCCCATTAGGCAAAGCGGAAAGATCAGATGGAACTGAATTGTGAGTCTGTCCATCCGGCCCCGGAAGTCTAGGAGTTGTTGAGGCCTCTCCTCGAATTTGCCCGTTGACTCCTGAAGGTGTGTCACCCCGGTGGCAGTACATCCACTACGCAAATCCATCTCTCTACAAGAGGTGGACGAAAAGATTAAAAGGAGTATATGAATCAAACAGGATACAAGCATTTAAATAGGAAAGTTGAAAGGGAAGATGAGTTTTAGTCAAGCGTGGATGAGATCCTATACTCTATTCCTATACGCAGGCTTGTTCGGTACAGTAATGTAAACGAGACAATATATTCATTTACCTGCATGGGCCACCACTAAAATATGTCATGCCCCATTCCCAAAATACGTAGGACTAGGAATACGCAACATGCCAGCCGTATGTATATAATAACTCCAATGTATTGGAAGATCATAACGCATACATACGCTGTACATGAATATCAAATCCATAAGTGGTAATATACTGTCAACACAAGTCACACACAATTTATATCTCATCCACAACATAAATAAAGAAATAGGAAATAAATAACTGAATCTCAAATATGAAGTATCAAAGAATGATAGTCAGGTGGAAACAAATCCACTGCCAATCGACTATACAAAAAAAATACTAAATAAGAGAAGAGATCAAGCTCTAATATAAGATAAATGTCAATAAAGGAAATAGCAACTAGAATATCCATCAACCGCGATGAATTAGGGGTACTCTGAAGGTAAGACCTCCTCAGTCTGGTATGAAGCGTCAGGTCCAGGTCCGTACTCCTTTGGATAGTCCTGGCCGTCTATACCTGGAAAGGGACCAGGTCCTCAGAGGGACGTAACAAGATACATAGAAGCATGCCAATAAATTACTGAAAAATAAACATCCAATGGGTCGCCTAATCGTCTATGTGAATGCACTTTGAGAACAACTTTCCAACACGTAGGCTATCTGGCCAAAATGGGATTGGCATAATTCTCTCAGAGAATCAGGGGCCTACAAAGTATGACGTCTTTTGAACGTTAGAGACCACCTGTAGCTAATATATAGGGGTCATCTGACCGCGCATCTCCGACGGAGCGTACGGGTTACACAAAAAAAATACAAATGAGCCCAAATGCCTTACTCGTTGTCCTCCCCACCCCATGCTATAAGCATGTCATATCCATGACACGATGAGACCTCTAATAACTACCAAGGCTTCTAATTATGCAAATTCTATCAGCAGTTATCCCTATCCGTCGCACGTCTCATACGTACCGGTGGCCAGCCGTATACGCAAGTATGTGTCCTACATGAGACTCACACTCATGTAACAACTGTGTCATGGCCAATAAAATATAAGAATGCCTCATGATAATGGGGCGGTCTCATAAAACTAGGTCAATATGCATAATATATAATAAAAATAGAATACGACGCCACCGTCGTTGCACCCAAGTTATTCTTGGACGCGTAGTTTATATAGCAGTTAAAATATATGAACTAAATAACAAAAATAAAATACATTTACCATATGGAATATAAATCACAGTACAATGGCAAGGTATACTTGCCTAACAAGCAATCTGCGTAGTGTAAGCATCCAGACGTCAAGCACACAGGATCAGAAACTATGGCCTCCGAATAAACATCTCCGGGTGCTGAAATAAATATCATAAATGTTCCCGAAATAAGCGAGATAGCTACAAAACACTACCCTTTCGTCTAATTTAGACACAGGAGCAAAACAGTAATTTTGGGTCAAAGCGGGTCCACATGTAGGCCACTTTGCACTAAAATGCGTGCCAGAGGTAAATGTCTCTAAATGGTACAAATTATAGGTCAAACAAATTCTAAATGTCAATACGAACTCAACGGTATATCCAATTTTGGATTTTGGTGAGCCGAACACAAATTAGCCCTTAAAGTCAACCGTAGGGCCCGCAATTAGGCGGCTTGGTCAGCTGTCTCAGAATTGAATGAAACTTGGGTCACAGGACCACCGTGATACCACGAATCCAATAGTGTCAGTTTTGTCGCATTCCGACAAGCGTACACAAAATGGCGTGGTATTTTGCAAAAGTTGCGATACGGAAATTTTTTACGGATACGGGGTGATTCCGACGCGCACACACGTCCGAATCAATTTCTGCGAAAGCCCACACGTCAGGACATACCATATGCGCCTTTCGGTGTAATTGGTACATAACGGGGCAACCTTTTTGGTGGGGCGCGCTCCGTATCGCAAATTCTAATATTTTAAAAATAAGTTTTTCTCAGATTTTAACCTAATTTATCTCTGATTCTAACACATAATAAAGTAAACTAATTGACAGGGAATGATCTTGGTTATATAGACTTTTTATAGCAAAAAGTATATTTTAATTTGGATGTCTATGGTGCAAAAAGTATATTTAATTAATATATGGTTTTTCTCCCAACTTGGCTTCGATTTCTACCTGGTTTTTAACGCTGCTCGAAGGAAACTAATTAACAGTATTTAGAGAGGGATAGGTTGTGATCATACCGGCGAAGACAGATCCAAAAATAATCGAGAGACGAGATGAAAAATGACGCGTGAAGTAGAGGTCGTTGCTGCCCGTATCTGCTGCGGTTGCTGTCGCGATCGCGCGGGTGACGCTGGCGTGGCCGGCCGGCGGCTCTCCGGTGGTTGCGCGGTGGTGCAGAAGTCGAAGGTCGGTGCATTGGGGGTGTACATGTCAGCGGCTAGGGTTAGGGTTCAAATCATTATATATATATATATATATATATATATATATATATATATATATATATATATATATATATATATATATATATATATAGGTGGAGGCGTGAGAGAGATGAAAAGGAGTCGCTGGCCCGCGGGGTGGGAATGCTACTGTGGGATGCTGCTGGGGGTTAGGGGACTAGCAGCGGGCTGCTGGTAGCTTAGGCTTGGGAATTTAGTTAAGGGTTTTTAATGATTTAAGGTTTTCTTTTAATGATTTCTTTTTCTTTTACTTAATTCTATATATTTATATATAGATGTATATATGGTAATAAAAATCCAGAAAAAAATATTAGTATATTCTAAAAAAAATCTATCATCCTTCTACAAGGTTTTCTAAAATAAAATAAAATAATATAATAGTTTTTGTTCAATGATTCTAGATGAGTATTTACCTAGATAATTAAATCAATAAATTTTATTTTCTAATTAACTAAATAATAATATAATTAAATTAAATAATTAATTAAATAAATATAGTATTTAAGATTATAGGGTTTTACACTCGACCCAAGATCCAGCCATCACATCCTTTCCGCATACACAGGGAAGCTACAATGAGCTAGGATGGAAGATCGCAGACAATCCTCCGGGTAAGATGTTTGTTCCCACGCATAAGGGCGACTATGATATCCTTCTATGCTCTATCATAGTCGAAGCAATCCGGTATAGTTCCTACATAAACAAACACGATCAAACTAAGAATGATTGAAAGATCGCACAAAGGCGCACATCAGTGTCATGCGCCAAGCAATTGAGCCGCGCATGAGAGTAGTCAGTGTTATGCGTATCAGTGTTAGGAAAATGGCCATCACAGCGCTAATATGGCTGCCATAAGACAGGCAAACATGCCCCGCAGCGGTTTTACACATCCATTCTCAGGACCGTGCCTCAAGATGACCTTCTCCATGTTGCCAAGGAGGAATTCTTGCCTTCAGCGCATCCTCTGGACGTAGACCTTCGGCTACAACCATGCGCGTCGGGTCGAGAGATTCGTACATTGTAACGGATGGTGCGAACGGGTGATGCAGCAGCAAGAGGAGAGTGCAAGTACTCCATACCTTCGCCAACGACCGACAAGTGATCAACCATCAAAAAGAGAGGGTCGACGAACCGCTTGATAGACTTTTTTATGCTTGACTTCAACAGAGACATGGCAAAAAGAGAGAAAATGCACCATACTCTTTCTCCCTAGTCATCTATTTATAGCATGGATGCCATTAATGACTCACAAACTGCTAGGTACCAAAATTGCGGAATGAATCTAAAAGTCTAAGACGAATCTCCGCCTAGGTCATGCGCCTAGTAGTCCTATGCACCCGGCCAAGTGAAGCTTTGTTGCTCCTGTACAAAAGTCTGCCTCATGCACCTAGCACCCAGAAGCACCGACCAACGCGCTGCGCCAAAGAAAGAATACGTCGCGGATGCACTAAATAGAAGGAAGTTGTGCATATGTGCCAAAATAACTCCTCCATCCATGTTCTTCATGCTTCTATTCAAAGTATTCCAAACTTTTAAAAATGTACAAAGTTCTATAGTTCAGAAAATTTGAAGGAGGTCTTATAGAAGCATAGAAAATCTACTCCAGGCGCCTAGAAGTTATGCTCCAAGTGCCCAGCAGTGCCCCAACTTCATGTGCCTCGGTGCCAGAACCTCATACGCCTAGGGCTCATTACCCCGCAAGTGTGCCGCTGAGCCAACGTATCATTGTTACGATGCGCCAACGTGCCAGTGTCCCAACGTGCCAGTGTACCGATGTGCCAACATGCCAGTGTGCCGATGCGCCAACTTGCTAACCGCGTACGTATGCTTGATGCTTTCCTAAGCACTATAAATAGCGGGTGTTATCTCCCATACAAAAAGTCCCCCACAGATGCATATACGTACAAAAAGAAAGAGAAAGCTAGCAGCCGCCTCTTCACAAGGAAGAAGGAGAAGTAGACCAGAACGTCGCCTCGTCAGCCTTCTTGGTCCCGGATCGTCAATGGAGTAAAGAAGCAGTTGCAGCGCTCGATCTCCACCTCCATACTTATCCCAGATCTTTTCTTTGTACTTAGATCCTTTCTAATAGGACTCTCTTGTACTCTTTGTCAATTCATAATTAATAAAGAAAATGCTTCTAATATTTTTGCGATGTCGACAGTCATCACTTGACTGTGCTTCCCTAATCCTCTCAACTATGGTGGACTGAATCTATAGTCCTTCCATCAAGCATGTATCACCAGGTAACACTACCTCGATGCCTTTCTTCTGAAGATCCTCCAGGATTTGGCAGTGCTCCGCCAAGAAATAAGCTCTTGTCCTTCTGCTCAAGGCATTTGCAATGGCGTTGGCCTTCCCCGGATGATACTGAAGATCAATATCATAATCTGTCAGTAACTCCAGCCATCTCCTCTGCCTTATTTTGAGGTCCCTTTATGTGAACACATACCTTAAGCTCCTGTTATCGGTGAAGATCTTCGCCCGCTCACCAAACAAATAATGCCTCCAGAGCTTGAGTGCAAACACCACTGTGGCCAACTCCAAATCATGGTCGGGTAGTTCTTCTCATGGTCTCTAAACTGTCAAGACACATAAGCAATAACCCTACCATGCTGCATAGGGACACACCCTAGCCCAATGCCTGATGCATCATAATACACCGTAAAACCATATGGTCCAACGAAAAGTGTCAGAATATGAGCTGGAATTAAACTCCGCTTGAGCTTCTCGAAAAAAATTTGACAAGCATCTGACCACTCGAAGCACACATCCTTACTCGTCAACCTTGTCAAGGGTAGAAAAATCCTAGCAAAGTCTGCTATAAACCGCCTGTAGTTGTAGGATCGATAGGCAACTCTAGAGGGGGGTAAATAGAGTATGTGTGTGTGCAGCAGAATAGAGTTACCAATAAAAATTTCTTCTAAATAAAAGCAAACTAGCAGATAATCAGCAATATTTAAACATTAAATAAATAAGAAAGAGCAAATACAAACACAGAGATTTTATACTGGTTTCTCTCTGAGAGGACTAGTCCAGTCCCAAGAACTCTTGCTCGGAGTTGTATCCACTATAATCACCCATAGAAAATCACAAGCTTTGATCCGAAGGCTTGCAGATTTCTTACAATATTAAGATTTGATCTGAAGGCTCAAAAGACTTCACACATGCGTCTGATGTAAAGGGCATGCATACTTCAAACTTGTATGGAAGACGAACTTATAAAACAAGTTTTACAACTCGAACAGACTTCTAAATCAGCGATCGCACTTGGCACTAGAAGGCTGGGAGTTGATCTTAGGAATAAGGAAGGTTTATAGCTCAGGAATAGAGTAGGAATGTAAAATTCTTTCAGTGAATGACTTGATTAAAATGGTATAGAATTTTACTCTATTTGTAGGGTTTTTCTGAATCGAGTTCGGGCAGAGTTCGGATGCCCAACGTTCAGAAATTTGAACGTTAGAGCCTGGTCATCCGGAAGAGGAGGCTGACTCGATTTTTTGGTTTGACCCTGACCGAGTTCGGCCCGAGTTTGGTCCAAAATCTGTTGGTATGTTTCCAGAAAGTTGGGTCCAAGTTTGGTTTGGTTCAGCCTAGTTTGAGTGGACTAGGTTTTGGTTTAATATGAGTTTAAGCTTCCTAGTGTCAACTGCGAACCCGATGTACATTTGGTTCTATAAAATAAATAGAAAATATATAATTAAAGTGAAAGACCATTAGCACTTCATGATGCCAATCTTATGAAGCATTTGCTGACTTGAAGACACTTTTTTCCTTGACGACAGATGTCCAAAGATAAACAGATCTGAAAATCTGAATACCCGAGTGCGAGGCTCCGGAGATGTCGTAGGCAGTTCAAAGAAATCTTCTGGGTTGACACTATCTTTGGCTCATCATCATTTCTAAATTGCATATGTCTATTTCTTTTATGCAAATACATCTTAGACGAATATAGTAATATACGAAAGCAAATATATAAATGATAACATTTAAGATCAGATATGGACAATACAAAATTTAAGTAGAAGTTACAAGTTACTATTATGATTGCATGATTATCATAATGCTAAACTTAATCTATTAGCCATATTCAAAAATTTAACTTAAACATTGGCCAACAGTAGTAGCCTGCTAATCCCAGAAAACTGCGTACGTCTAAAACTATACGAGGTACTGGCCAACTCTTAATAGTCTTTACCTTATTGGGATCCACCTCTATGCCGCCACCGAAAATGATATATCCCAAAAAAGAGATGCGATCCAGCCAAAAATTGTACTTGCTGAACCTCGCATAAAGCTTATGCTCCCGAAGAGTCTGAAGAACTATGCAAAGATGTTGCTCATGCTCTACCTTGGTCTGACTGTAGACCAGGATATCATTAATAAACACTATCATAAACTGGTCTAAGTGAGGTATGAAGATGCGATCCATGAGATCCATGAATATAGTTGGCGTATTAATCGCTCCAAATGGCATACCAAGAAACTTCCAATGGCCATATCTAGATCTAAAGTCCGTCTTAGGTATATCCTGCTATATGGCCCTGATATAATGATACCCAGACCGTAAATCAATCTTAGAAAATACAACTGTCCCGCTGAGCTGGTCAAACAATTTATTTATCCTCGGTAAGGGATACTTGTTCTTAATGGTCACCGCATTTAATGTACGATAATCAACACATAAATGCAATGAACTATCCTTATTTTTAATAAAAATTAATGGGGCTCCCCAAGGTGATCCACTAGCATGAATGAATTCCCTGGTCCTCAACTCCTAAATCATTTGGTACAAAATCTCCAACTCTGATGGTGACATTCGATAGACCCTCTCTGAAACTGGATCCGTCCCTGGATTCAAATCGATAAATAACTCTATGTCTCAAACTGAAGGCATGCGTAGAAGCTCATCGAGAAATACATCAGGAAACTCGCAGACAACTCTGGGAAACTGTACCTCCTCGTCTACTGCCTTCCTCAGGATAAATGACGGAGACTCCATCTCGTCTCTCGAAAATGAGAACTCCACCTCGGCGGGGACAAGAAAGATAACTTTGCCATTATGGAAATCTATCGTTGCGTATCGACCCCTCAACCAATCCATTGCTAGGACAATATCATAGTCGCCCATAGGAAACTCATTCAGCCTAGCAGGAAACTCTCTACTGCACACTACGACTCGACAGGAGGCATAAATAATATTTACTCCCACAAGGCCATTACCAGTAAGTATATTCAACCTTACAGGTAAGGACTCTGACTCCAAGCCTATTTGTGTCATAATTTGTGCAGAAATAAACGAGTGCGATGTGCCAGAATCAAATAAAACTGAAGCTGAATGTGAATAAACGAGAATGGTACTTGCAACCACCTCTCCAACTGCTAGCATCTCCTCATAAGATATCCCGAACTCTTATCCTTGCCTTTTGGGCGCTGGTCCCCTCTGCTGCTGGCCTCTCTACCAAGCCTGGGTCTGGGCCTGTGCATACTGCTGCGGCCTTCACTGCTGGAATATTTGGGACTGCGTTAGTAAAGGCCTTGGGGCTTGTTGGTTAGAATATTTGGGACTGCGTTAGGATACATGTATCGGTGCTAGTGTTCTGAACTATGAAGCTGCTGGTTAGACTGATGATGATCCAGCTAGAGCCCTCCGGGGACAAGTAGTAATCATGTATCCTGCTCCACTATATGCCAGACATAACCCCTGTGCCCTACGACACTCTGCAAAGACATAGCCTAGCTTCCCATAGTAGGAACATCCAACTGAAGAAGACGACTGACTCAGCTGTTGGGGACAGTCGGAGACCCGATCGATAAAGCTTAAACTGTCGGAGCTGGTGCTGAAGACTGGGTAGAAGATTCCTATGAAATATGAGGCCTATTCTGGCTCCCAATCCTATCGACTATACTTTGGGAGGTGTACTTGTGCCTTCTCGTAGCTTTCATCACAGCGCTGAATGTCTGGAACTCATGCTGCTCCACCGCCAGAATAATCTCCAGATGGAGTCATTGTTGGAACCTCCTAGCTCTGTCTAACTGGTCGCCACA
>JAYESA010000008.1:97048349-97054442 GCA_036927795.1 Iris macrosiphon
TAATAGTCATAAATGATAAACTCTAGCTATAGTCTAGAATATGCTAATCATGTTATACCCAGTAGGCGATGTATCAATTCCAAAATACGAGCAAAAAAAGTGCTCAGGGCTAAACGCCATAAAAGAATATGTACAACAAGTGGGTGAATAAGATAAAAATCTACTCAATCTATCTGGCGCTCCATGTGGTCAACATCTTTGGGAAGAAATGGAAGATCCTCTGGCTCTACTATCGGATCTGGCAAAGCAAAACCAATGGGGTCAGACCCCAAATAGCAAGTACCACAAATAAGGCCAAACTATGAACTAAAACCAGCAATACAATACAAAGCTACAAGGTCCTAAGCAGTATGTAGCAACTAGGATAATGTAGAGTGCATAGGGAAACAGAAAAGAAAAATGAAAAATATGTAAAGAAAACATAAAATATATACAATAAACAGGACATATAGCATATACAGGAATTATGTGAGCATGTATAGGGTCAAATCAGGAACATATACCAGGTCATGTCAAGTATACATGAGCATGTAAGTACAAGATCAGGTGCATGTCATAAGCAGGAAAATATAAGTAAAGTCAGGCAAGATATAGTACAGTAACACAGACTAGTATAAGCAGTAAATATACTATAATCAACAACCACGACCAAGCAAAAAGTACGGCTTGATACTTTAGCTAACTAGTATTATCACAACTCCTAATTACAAACAAATACAATTTAGGATTTTCATACGGTTGCATGCCCTGCAGACTGTCCAAGCTACCCAAACGTCGGACACCCAAAAAAGTATATAATAGTGGATACACTACCTCGTAAGAGAGATGTGCACCAAATCTATGTCACACAACGGTGAACCTGAGTAGTCATATATAATACATCACTCGACGGTTAGCTAAAAATTTGCCCTACTTGACAGCATGCTCCAAATCTATATAGCAGGTAAATATTGTCGGCTCACGGGACTTGCATGAAACCTAGAGATCCTCCCCCAATGCTCTAATTTAATTATAATTTGATTAATAAAACATTTATTCCAGGATTTCGGGTGTGTCATTTTGTAGAATCTATCCTAGACATGATGCTCCCCGCAGGGATAAACTAGACATAAAAATAATTTGACAAGCACAAGAATAAGTCTAGACAAGAAAATAACCACATGGTTATATGCATGATGAGCGTATGCTATAACAAGCCACAATAGGTAATATACAGGTCAAGAATCAGGAGTGCACCACTACTGGCCACTATAAGGTATGTACAGTACTTGTGTATAATGGGTAGGTGTCCCAAACTATACCAGGACAGGCGTATAATGGGTAGGTATCCCAAACTATACATAGGATCAAGTATCAGGAGTGCACCATGATGGGTCACTATCAGTGTCATGCTCTGCTTCCAGAATACTAGGTAAATACGAGGACTGACACGACCAACCACACCTTGCAGAATATCGAAGTAAGCCGCATTGTACTAAGGTTGTCTAGAAGACAAATAAGTTGGACTCTAGCATGCTATGACGTCAGTCCTAAGGCCTACAAATCCTAGTATCTTAATCAATCAACAACAATTTAAGAGTATATCATACATGAATGTAAAGAGGCGTCCCAAAATACAAGCCACATATGATCATGAAGCCAGTGAATACAAAATACTGCACTAGCAGAGTATAATTATACATGATCAAATATACCAGCCATGGTCTAATATATATATCATGTTGACCATAGTCTCAAAAATATAAGGATCTAACTCTGTCCTTTGCTAAATATCACAAAATAAAGTAATCAAAATGAGGGGTGAAGGAAAAAAACCACTCACGAGCTTCGGCTGCAGTCCTACGAGTGTGAACCATCTTGCTAGAAGTACGGGAGATCTTGGTTCTCCTTGGGTAAATCTGGCCAAACAAAACCAGTGGGGTCAGAACCCCAAGTAACAAGTATCACAAAGGAGCACAAGGTGATAGACAAAATATATCACAATATCAGCTGAAAAGAGGCATATAAAATAAATGTGGGTCGAGACTTGTACGGTACCAATATACTCATCTCAAAAATATAACTAGAAGAACTGATAACAAGTGCTAAAATAAAAGTAAGGCGACGAGTGGCAAGAGGGCATAGGAACTACTCTAGATCGGGACCACAACACTTAAACTAAACAAGGACCGGGGTTGTAACCCTTCATCCGAGCAAAAATTTGTACTCTAACCACGCGTTGAGAAAAATAAAATTAGAAGAGCGAGCTATAATAAAAGTAATATCATTCATTGCATGACCAAGCAGCTATACGTCTTTCTACAATTAACTAGCTAGGGTTGTCACATGCCTTAATTACTAAAATACATGTTTAAGAATATTTCTACCACCGACAATGCAGTCAACCCAAATGGACAAGGGTATGCTTGTTGAATAACTTAAATGTCCATTCAACATCACTACAATATAACTTGTTACTTGTCATAAAATTAAATTGAACTTGTAAGCATAAACTTAAACTTGTTATCATAAACTTGCCTTGTAAACATAAACTCGTCTTATAATATAAACTTGTCTTGTAAGTGCCGCAGCACGCGTAAACTTAGTCAATCATTGAGCCCTTGCCTAGCAGGGTTGGTCCATGCTGCATGAGCCCTTAGAGACCGGGGTAGCCGGTAGCGTAATATTCTTCCCTCCCAATGATCTAGGTAAATCTTATCTTGTTTAATCATTACTAAATTATTTTAATTTCTTGTGTCGTGGATACTTGAGAACTCCCTAGAATGATGAGTCACGAGTAAAAGTTTTTCATGAGTTATCATATTTATGACACGTGATACATTGGGCAATACTCACACTCGATTGTTCAATGACAAATGCAATAGATTTTCATACACAAACATTTCCACGGTGTCGTAAAAATTATGAACTTGTACATAAACTTGTCTCGTAAACTTACATGCAAAATTTGTCTGGTAACATAAACTTGTATCAACATAAGGAATCACAGAGCAATAATCACTAAAAGAATTATTATATGGACATAATTAAAAGAGGCACAAAATATGCACAAGGATTACTGGCCGCATGCGCCCACTGGCCGCATGGACTGCTTGCTGCATGAGGCCGTATGATAACTTACCATATATGACAACTTGCCATATGAGGCTGCAAGTGTGCTCGCTTGGACTGAGTGAAGTTCTCATTCGTTTAGCGAGTGAAACACAAAGAGTTCCGTCATTAAGACTTTTCCAAGTACTTAGCTCCAGAACGCATGTGTATAATTCAGTCATGCTTCCAACAGGATGAACGCATGCTGGAAGGTATATGCGTCAAGAGTGTAGGAAGTATAGGATTCTTTGCTGCATAAGGTATTGGCCGCATGAGCACTTCATCTTCTCTAGACAACAAGTTCAGCCATGGTCGAAAGCTCAAAAAACTAAAATTTATTTTCTTCATAAAATCTTCATTTTAACTCCAAATTAAGTGAAACAAAAGCCAAATTGCACGAAATGAAATGATCTATCATAAAGAACTACTAATTTTCAAAAATACTAAGTTTTAATAGATCAAAACCAAGAAAAACTCATGGAACTCATGAAAAACCCTAACTTAAAACTCAGATCTATTCAAATCTATCTACCAAAACCAAAAACTTCAAGAACTAAAAATGATGAGGAACACAAGGAAAACATTTTATATTAAACATATTTTTTAAATAACATATATATAAAAATTCCAAAAATTCAAAGCTTCACTATTGAGCAAGATGTACTTGCCTCGAGTGACTCCTAGCCTCTACCTCTCACGGTCCAAGTCACAACAACTTCTTCCTACGGTTAGGGTTTGGCTAGAGGGAGCTTGTGGGAGAGGAAGAAGAAGGAAACAAGAAGTTTGAAATGAGGAAATGAGTGAGGGGAGAGAAAGTACTCATATATATACTAAGAGAAGAGGAAGATGCTTCAGTCAAGGGTTCAATCAAATGAACCGAACCAAGTGTCAATTCTATGTGCGGATCCTAAATCGGGTCTATGGCAATGCCAATGGATATTCTTCTGGTCTCGGGTAGCCTCTCTCAACAACAAGAAAAATAATAATAAATAAAATGACAGGAACAAACATGAGAAATATAATAGAAATACATTATCAGGAAAAATTAAATTTAAAAAATTCAAAAAATACCAAATGTGGAATCGGGTGTGACATCTCTACCCTCCTTAGAAAAATTTCGTCCTCGAAATTTTACCAAGGCTAGTCGAGCTGGAACACACGAGAAAGCTCAGGAAATCACAAGTCACTAGTTAAAGGATTATACTAAGAAAATAACTAAAAATAAAAAAGATAGCTGTAAAAGTAACTAATGGATAAATGCACAAAAGCAACACACGGGGAAAATGGAGGCATATGTATACATATACCCCTGAGTTAGTTAAATAAGAATTCGTCCCCGCTTGCCTATGCTGACTCACAAAATGGACAAGGGCCAAGCCTTGAGGTAAGTCGGTACCAACGATCTTATTAAGGACATAACTCCGATGCATGACGTACCTTCGCAGTCGGGTTGCATGATAGACATCACGCGCCATGAGATACGAGGGCGGAAGAGTAGGATAAAAACTTATCTCTGCTCAACAAAAGGATCGAGACGACTATCGTATTTCGAACGTGTCAGAACATAAGATCGTTTGACAAGAACCCAAGAATAAGTCAAGCTAAAGAGAGCTTGGGAATCTGACCCACAATCGTAGCACATGCGGCTAACAACTGTTCCAGGTTGTTGAACTCTTCTGCATGCGCAAGCCTAGGGGTTGTTTCTCTAACTTGCTGCTGATTGCGCCTTGCTTGCTGGATTTGCTGGACTTACACAAACTGAGTCGGACGTTGTTGTTGGAACTGCTGAGTCTGCATCGGAAGAGAATGCTGAGCTAGTGGTCGAACTGCTAATGCTGGTCCCCTCGGGCCTTCAATCGTTGCTTGAGGCAGAGCTGGCAACTGTCGGACTGAGGAAGCCTCAGGGTACAAAAGTGGTCATAAACCAATCATGTGGTCAGATGCCCCATATCTGAGATACTGTCTGTTGGCCCTCTTATACTGATCTCTGGTGTGCCCTTGCTTACGACAGTGGCTAAATCTTGTTGATGTTGACTGCTTCATGGATTGTACTGAGGTTATAGTTGAAGCTGGAGGTACGGACGAACGAGAAGCTCTAACTGCTGGTATGGGAGGTGATGACTAAATACTGATGCCTCTCATGGACGAGTAGGACCTATTCTGGCCTTCGGTCCTTGCTATTAATCTCTGGCCGGCAAGTTCTTGGGACCTAGCTGCCCTGAGTACTGCATCATAGGTGGCATAATTATGGCCAACCGTAAATTGCTGAAGCTCTAGATGTAACCCTTGCTCAAATCTTCTGGCTCGTTCCTCTTCGAAAGCTACCATATGGTAAGAAAATTGGCTAAGTCGACAAAACTCAACCGCATATTGGTCGATTAATCTCGTCTCCTGGCGAAGGTTGATGAACTGCTGCTGGAGCTGGAGCTTGGCAGTTGTGTAAAAATACTTCTTCTGGAAGCACTTCTTGAACGTATGCCAGTCAATAGGCTTCGAAAGTACCATTTCTTGTGCTTTCCACTAATCTCGGGCAAGATCTAATAATTGCAGCTTTACGACTACTACCTTCTCATCATCTGGGGTCTTGGTTTCATCCAGGATGGCCTCAATGTCTTGGAGCCAAGAATCTGCTGAAACTGCATCCTCTATGTCGAAGAACTTGGTCGAGTGAAAGAGACTAGCATTGGACGCTGAGTTATGACTATAATGCCCACTATTCTCGAGTGCTACTCTAACTCCCTAGCAAAGAGTAGTATTGGTTTGTTTTTGTCCCTACTGGAACTGTTGGCATAGTTGGACCACTTGTTGTTGGAGCTGGAGTTATTGTTGTTATTGTTGTTGTATCATCATCATGGTTTGGATTATCTCTAATATGGATTACGGACCTGCCTGCCCTGATTATACTGGGAGAACTAGCAGTACTGTCTGGGCTGGCTGGGGCTAATATAAACGGCAGAGCAGACTGGACTGACCGCCCCGGCAAGACTGGTGGAGCTGATTGTG
>JAYESA010000008.1:97054542-97062042 GCA_036927795.1 Iris macrosiphon
ATGACGCTGTGATACGGCTCCACCATATCACCAACATATTCCGAAGGACACGAGCAAGTCTAGAATCACAATTAGAAGCAACACTAAGTGTTGGCTACTCATCTACGTGCCCGTGTCAAAATATGACATGCTCAAACCCCGTATCGAAAGAAAACCCCCAAATCAATTTGTATCACCAAATTATCATGATACGGCCTACATGTATCCAATTGTGGATACGACACTAGTCTTACACAACCAAACACATGTCAATTTGGTCTAATTGACCTATTGACAAATATATGATGGACCAATCTCAGAATTTTCTCAAAATTGACACAAAATACCACATAACTTCCTCCATATGCCTCCTATGAACCTAATTTCACTTCCTATGGATAGCCTTAGTACATGGGAGGGTTCCTAATGATTAAATTATAGATTTAGAGTCTAATTAGAGAGGAAAAATTGAATTGTACCTATTGGGAGATGGATTCCCAATACAATTCTCCAAATTGAGTGTCAAGGGCCTTCAACTTATGCTTCTTCCTCCTCCTTGTAGATTCTTGCCTCCTTCTTATTCCAATAGCCTCCAATGGTGCGTAGAGAAAGAATTAGGAAGGAATTTGGGTAGGGATTGGTGTAGGGATGAAAGAATTTGGATGAGGGGAATTCTAGATCAAAAATTGGAATAAATGAATGAAGAGAAAGAGAGAGAGCTATTTCCTTCCCTATGTGGCCGGCCTTGCCCTACTCCAAGTTACTATGAAAAGTCCACAATACCCCTTAGGGCTTGTCATAAAGGAATTAATTAAAGAGGGAAGGTTCTAATCCAATTAGTTTAACTAATTAATTCATTCTCTTAATGAATTGGACTTGTGGTTGGGCTCAAGTCTAACTTAACTAATGTTGGTACATGACAAGTCTAGTTGGGTCCAATAGGTCCACTAACAACTAATCTAACTAATGGCTAATAACTTAAAAATTAACTAAATACAATAACTAAACATATGCAACCATATCAAATATTGAAATAACATAAGCTAAAAATATCCATATTAGTTATAGTAAAATAAAATATCAATCAAACAATAATTTTTAAAATACCAATATTCACAATATTACCAATATTTGAAAAGGCAAAAATACCCCTCTCCGAAAAAGTGGCAGTGACAAGTCTACCCCCTTGGAAAAATTTTGTCCTCAAAATTTAAGGGTGGTCGTACTCCTTCTAGGTCAAACCTCCAGCAATCATAGTCCAAGAAGGTCTTATCTAAAATCACACAACGAACAGTCATATGCAAAGAACAACATGCATGGTCATGGTCTCCACCTGTCTTATTACTATTTTCTCTGTCAGGGTATTCTATTAGCTATACTAACTATATAACACAAGCATCCAAAAAGGTACTAAAAAAGTAATCAAGCAAAATAGAAGGAAGGAACGAAAGAAAGAACAGAACTCACTAACTCATCACCTATAGTGTCGGTCTCCTCGACCGATATCACAAATGCTCCGTCCTGCCGAGGTAGCTCCCTCTGCGGGTGATGAGCAATCTACGGTGCTACAGGTAGCCTAGCTCCACCTCTCTGTCCTCGATCTGTACCCTGACCTAGACGATGAAGGGTTCAGAGACAATCCTTCACCATATGCTCCGTTGATCCATAATGTAAGCACTCTCCAAGTCTCTTCCAGCACATCTCCCAAGTATGCCCAGTCCTCTTATAATAGGTGCATTGAGGAGCCTGTTGCACCCTTCTCTGAGGCTGTTGTGGCATCCGTTGTACTGGAGCTTGTATTGGGGCAATAATTGGCTCATGCATCTGATATTGCTGCTGATAAGCTCCGAATTGTACAAAAAATTGTTGTTACTGGAGCTGATAAGCCCCCTGATACTGTTGCTGGAACTGCGGTCTCTTCGCTGGTCCCGCGCTGCTACTGGCACCCCCAAACATATCACGGTCCCTCTTCGGGTTCAAATTCCACTCCCGCTCGACCTTGCGTGACTCTGCAAGTATCTCAGAATACGTCTCATAGAAAGACGGAATGAGGATCTTTACTTCCCAATTTAGACCCTCGCAGAAATAGATAACCCAAATTTCTGGCTCCCTCACCAAGTACTCCGCAAATTGGCTCAGCCTCCCGAACTCTACGGCGTACTCCTCTACGGACATGCTCCCCTGTGTAAGGCTCTCAAACTGCCTTCCTAAGTCTAATATGTCCGTCCGAGCAAAGAACTTCTTCTTGAAGAGGTTCTTGAACACCTCCCAAGACCACCCCGCATCAGTAAGAAGTGGCTCATTCCTGAACCAAGTGCGGACAATGTCGAACAGTTGAAGTCCTACCGCCTCAACCTTCAGATCCTAAGCAAGACGGGACACCCTCATGAGATGCTCGATATCCTCGAGTCAATCGTCAGCATAGACTATACCCTCTGTCCCCTTGAAAACCCGAGGCTCTAGCTTCTTAAAATTTTGAATGTTGCCTGGCTCGTGCTGAACATCCTATGGCTGTAGAGGAGCCCCTCTCTGAACTGCTGCAATAGCTACCTGATGGACGTTTTCGATACTCTGCCATATCATATATGACTGCCTGTGCTAGGCCTCTATTTGTGCCCTCTGTACCTCCATCATCTCTCTAAACAGTGCAACCATCAGTGCGATATCTCCTAACAATGGAGGTGGTGGAAGTTCCTCTGAAGCAACTGGGGTAGTCCTCAGAATAGGTGGAGGAGAACCCCTGAAGGCAGTCGAGACTCCTACGTGAACTGATGTGTAGGAGGTAAAACTATGTTGTCTGAGTGGGAGGTTGAGAGGTGGCAGACCTCTCAGAAGTTGCTCCCGATCGATAGGATCTGGTCTTCGACGACATCCTGATGACAGATCGAAACAAAAGAGATCAATTTGGCATAAGATAAGATATTATCAAGGAAGGACAATAATATTCAAAGTATTCAAAATGAATCAGAAGTTGCGATTTCAAATCAGATTAGAATTTCTAGTTGTGATTGAGTATCCCTCTCTCATCCTAGTGTCCTATGTCCTATATCCTATCGCAGGTTCGCAGTAGTACAACTAAGCCTTTGTACTACCACGACTTCATACTAGTTGCGAAGCTGAAGCTGCATGGGCCACCACACCAGCAACTCTACCACTTTAAGCCCTAGATACTTGGCACCTCGACGAATGATACATTGAGAGGATGTTGTTCGTCGGCATTCTCTGAGGACTAGCTTTCGAGTGGTTCCGTAGTCTTCCAACATTTTTTATCAAATTATTAAATGACTTGGAAACTACTTTCTTATCCAGTTTCCATGAAGAAGAGATCAATTTCAGCATGTCATCCATTATCAATATAAAGAAAAAAGAAGAAGAATCAACCAAAGAGTATATTAAGCGATTATGAAGACTAGCTCGTAATTGCCCGCAAGAGATTCCAGCATCCATGCTCTTGGACACGTACAAGAACAACTTCTTACCAGTTGTAAAATTCTACAACGGGGTTAATCCTTTCAAAAATTGGATTGCTTTGATGATGGTGCCAAATCTACTATGGAACAAACAATTAACCTTGACCAATTGGGCTTTCAAAGGGCCAATCCTCATAGAGGTAGGCAATTCCAATAGAACAAAGCCAAGGGCAAGAAATCTATGGTTGTAGAACTTTCAACCAATGATCCGCCCAAGTAGCAGCAACAACAATAGTAGATTTTGTGGACGTCGCGTGTCTACACCTTCAATAAAGATTTCACAGTACAAATATTTCACATATTATTGAAGAAAAATAAGTTGTAACTTCCCGAGGCCAAGCATCCCAATGAAGTAGGGATCACCATTGATCCCAAATATTGCTAGTATCATCATTTTATGAACCATCTGATAGCACATTGTTATGTACTTAACGATAAAATCCAATAATTAGTGGATTCCAAGACCATCACACTACGCAATGATCAAAAGAAAGTCACCGTCTATCATTTCAATTTTGTAACTTCCCTCAAATACAAGTACAATATGGCATAGTCACGATTCCTGCAACAGAGTTAAGACTAATCAATCTAGTAGGTTGTATCCTTAGCTGAAGTAAAATTGGGTAGCAAAAAATTAGAAGTTCTACAATATTATCCTCTTAGAACAAGAAGATCATCTCCCCGCTAATGCCATAACAGATTCAGAAGATGAAAAGAATGCACACACAGCTGATGTGGGTATCACACAACCTGGGGAAACAAAAATAGGCAAGCAATATTCATAGGTATATGATCAAACCCATGACAAAAACCCATAATCCCCTATACCTACTCAGTTCTTCCAGTAGAAAAATTGCGTGTCCAGGACAGATAATACCAAGCAGACTATATTTGACAAGTCTCTACAAAAGGATATCTCATCGGGTCTCGCGGAACCTTATACTTTTGACATTTTGGCACAGTTGGCTAATATTCCACCCTATCTTTCCGTATATGAGATTCTGCATCTTTCTAAAAAAAACTAGAGATGCGCTCCAGGAAGCTCTTCTACAGGAAGAATATTACCTGACAAAGATCGCTAGTCCAAAGGGAGTTGTTGACTGCCAGTGTTACAATAATGCAATACAACATGTACCTAACATTACATTCTCTCAACAAGATATACTATTGAAGGACAATCGACATGATCGTCCTTTATACTACACTGGGTATATCAGCACAATCAAGTTCAAGCAGATGCACATTGATCCAAGATCATCATTGAGCATTATCCCCAGAAGCCTGTTGCAAACTCTGAATATACTAATGCACCGGCTTTTAGCCACAAATACAACGATTCTCGGCTTCAATGTCGATCATAGTAATCCACTGGAAAGATTCATTTAAAATGTCACATCGAAGATATATGAACAAAAGTCGCATGCTTTGTCATTGACGTGGATGTCTCCTGTAATGTCTCGTTAAAACGTCTATGGATACATAAGAACCTTATTATGTCGTCTATATTTCATCAATGTTTCAAGTACGTTGATAAGAAAGGGAAGGTCAAAATTGAGTTTTCCATTAATCCATTTAAAGGTCTGGAGGCGTACTTCTCGGATGCACTTCTATATAAACCAGCACCGTCTAGAGAAGATGATGGTAATAAGACATACAATGAAGCTGAAACCAACTCGGCCAGCAAAGAGCCGACAGTAATATATCTTAAATGCTATAAACAAGAATTAACACTTATGAAGATAATGAACCATTCATCATCAATCTGAGCACTTTAAAGGTTAATGGAGGCTTGGGTGCTAATGAGCCATTTATTATCGATCTGGCTGACCTTAGCCCATAACCAGGCTTAGGTGTTAACGAACCACTCATTGTCGACCTAATAAAGGAAGAACCCTTGGTTAATGGTCTCTCCACCTTTGTAAATGATGTATAAACTTTCGTTAATGAATCACATAATTTCAATTATCCTGTTTCTTGAGACATTAGAAGAAGGCATAGCAATTGGATATAGTCAGTCATGTACGATGATACACCTTTGCTGATACTGCTGCTCTCAAACTTCTGAATGGAAAGTTTTTCCAGTTCTGAGGAAGGCACTAATTTTTTAGTGCATTCCATATTCAAAGATCAACACATCATCGTCTTTGACAAAGGAAAAATTAATCCATAAAACTCAGGAAAAAAATCTGAAGAAGAAGAGAAAGGACGTACTCCCTACTACATCTACAACAAAAGCGCTCAAAACATGATGAGACGGACTGGCTATAGCCTTCAAGTGGAATAAGGGTTGAACTATGGGAAAGGGAACCAATTTTTGCTCCGGGTATTTGTTCCTAAGGGCAAACATGATGATTACAATTATGAATCAAGACAAGGACTAGGCTATATTACTTCGAGTTCTTCTTCTAACGCATTTGCATAGTCCACAAAAGATTTATTGACCACCGGCTCTTCAGACTCTTCGGTTTGGGACTCTAATAATAGCCTAGGCGCAATATTTGTGAAACTCATGTCAGTAAATATGACATCACATGAGCCACCTCAAGACAAGAAGAAACTGCTTATATCTTCGACTAATGATGAATGAGATGATGAGACATTCAAGCATGATACTTGGGCTCAAAAAAAAGGACAATAGGAAATACAGTTTGAGCAGAAAGAACCGCCCACTGGGGATGAGGTCATCCAGGTCAATCTGGGTGACGACGAAACGCACCATAAACTAATTTTTGTCAGCAAGAGCATGTCAGAAGACGAACGACATGACTTGGTAGCACTTGTTCAAAAATATATTGATATTTTTGCCTGGATTTATGAAGACATGCCAGATCTCGATCTCCAAATAATGATGCATCGGTTAAACATCCGCCTGAATATTAATTCGGTGAAGCAACAACAAAGGTATTTTTGCCCATATATCATGGAGGCTATCAAATTTGAGGTCAAAAAGCTCATCACCTACGGATTCATCAAAGAAGAACAATACCCTGAATGGGTCACCAATGTTGTTTTCGTACTGAAAAAGAATGGCAAGATTTGGGTTCGCATCAACTTTTGTAATCTCAGTGTCGCTTGCCCAAAAAATAAATTTTCTTTTCCAATCACGGATGTTATGATCGATAATACTTGTGGCTACGAGAAAATATCTTTCATGGATGATTTCTCTAGGTACAACCGAATTAAGATGTATCTATATGACAAGAGAAAAACATTATTTCGGACACCATTGGGAGTATACCGCAATACCGTTATGCCTTTCAGTCTGAAGAATTTTGGTTCAACACATCAACGTGATACGAGTAAGATCTCTCCTAGCCATTTATGGAAGATGGTAGAATGCTACGTAGACGACATTATTGTTAAAAACGGGTACAAAGAAGATCACTTGTAGGATTTGAAGACAGTATTTGAGTTGATGCGTGCTCATCAGCTCAAAATGAACCCAATAAAGTCTTTTCGGGGAGTTTCTAGTGGCAAGTTCCTAGGATTCGTGATCACATCCAAGGGAATCCATCTCAACCCTAACAAGGTAAAGGCTTTTCTGAATATGCAACCACAGAAGAATCTCCGTAGGTTTATTGCCAATTTGTCGAGTCACTACCAACCATTCACCAGACTCATAAGGAAAGGCATTTCCTTTGTGTGGGACAAAGCCTGCCAATAGTTTTTGAAGATATTAATAAATACCTCACAAACCATTCAATCTTCATAGACTCAGTCATAGAATAACCCTTCTTGCTATACGTTCGAGCTATGGACCATGCCTTGGGCGCATTGTTAGCCCATAAAAACGATGAAGGTCATGAACACGCCATCAATTATCTCAGTCTAATGATAATAGGAGCCAAGTACTGGTATAATCTGGTTAAAAATGAGTGTCTTGCCTTGATATTCATAATCTAAAAGATACAACATTATGTGATCAGTCAAACAATCCATGTTATTTCCCCGGTCAACCCCCTTCCGAGTTCTCATGATAAAATATAGTGCATTGAACTCTCGTCTTACGACGTGGGCTATGTTGCTTTCTCAGTATGATATGCCATTCGCC